>JAULLH010540049.1:0-10816 GCA_035668455.1 Sarracenia alabamensis
TTTGCTTTTCTTTGTGGGTTTGCAGTGGCCACTTGGCCGCCCACTTCAGAGATTAGTTATGCCGCATAACGGCTTGATATAGCCTAGTTAGACTAAGAGTGGTTTTGTTGATGCCCTGGAAGGGCCTATATAAACTGTTGATGTCCAGGTTTGCTTACAGGTGACCGACCCAGGTTGGGGGATCGTCTGAAAACAGGGGAGACTCTGCCGAAATTTTTAAAAATTTCCAGAGTTAGAAAATTTTCCAAGATTTTCATAAACTTTCTTAAATAGAGAAAATGCTCTTATTTTCTAAAGTCGGTGTTTTTATAAGGTGACTCATCGGCATGAGACTCTGTTATTGGACAGTCCCTATTAGTTTAGTATTTGTTTTAGGTCAGGATGTTACACTAATAATGTGACATTAACATTTTTTGCTAAATAGTGGTTGAGTCGGATTATCGTTCCAATGGGGATTCTATTAAGAAGGAATTATAGACTTATTTAATTACAACCTTAAATTAGTTATTTAAAGAAAAATTATCAAAGTTTCTTTTATACTAAAATTCTATTTTAATCAAACTATAAATTAAAATTATGTCTGAAATAATTATAAGTATTGATTGGGAAGGATCCCTTGAGCTTTGAATCCACCTTTGCCTATAATTGTAGTTTCGATTAGCTTGTTTTCTATTTAGTTTGATTGAATTAAATCTAATTGTGACATGATCGATATAGGTAGTCAAGAAGATATATTTGTATTTAGAAAAGGCATATTCTATCAAATAATGGGGCACGGATGGTCCGAGGTATCATCAATCTTGTAAAAATATGAAACATCTCAAGTCTTAAATATGAATCATGAACCTAAAAACTGGTATACTCTACCAAAGATTAAAACAAAAATCATTCGGAGTGCGACTCGTCTCACCAAGGCATAAAGTATCTCGTGTTCTAGTATTTGAATAGAAATATATAACAGTTACATGGCCCACGTCTATTACAATCACATAAAGTATAAAATGAATTAAAAGTCAATATTAGAAACTTGTTGAACAAAACGTCGACATAGAAAATAGTCATATAATGTATCAAAGTCAAACTGAAATAAAATCAAAACTAATCTATTCTTAAAATATTGATTTAGGTTTTATCTACACCATAGAGAGAAAAGGTTTAGCTATGCATGGCTAAGATTGAATCCATGTTGACTTGATGAAGAACGAGCTCCTAAGCATTCATCGTCAAATTTTTGACACGTTTCGTGCCTTTTAAACTGGCCTTTAGATGTGTTTTGAGTCTTAGATTATGTGAGATGAAAGATTCTGAATTGTTGTATCAAATCTCTTTTATCTAGATGATTCCTCCGCCAGTAGAAATCTTGATTTATCTATGCTTCATATTGCATCTTGGTTGGATGACCTGGTACCCTGTTTGGCTGGTAAGTCTTCGGACAGTTTTCATCTAGACTGGCTGGGTTTTGTCTGGACGGCCTGGATAAATTGAGGTATGTTTTCATCCTACTCCATTAACTCACTTATTTTAATCACCTTTTGCTACATCTCATATGTACCTGCCCTAGATAAAAAAGCACACAAAAATATTTTGTTAGATAATAACTCACATTTAGCCTAGTATGTTTAGTAGAATAACTCTATTTGTCGGTTAAGATTAATGTGAACGCCTCTTAGACAGCCTCCTCTACATTGTCGAATGCTGAGTAATTGTTATACGTTTCAAAAACTTAACTAATAGCTTCCACCCACCACCGCTGGTTGCCACCTTCCCCAAAAGACAGATTTCAGAAACACAACTAATACATTTCACAAACCCTGCTGATACATTTCACAAGCTCAACTGATAAATTTCCCATCCCATGTATAAAATAAATGTTAAATTTATATATTTCTAATTGATTCATTTTAGAACACAAACTTGTTAGGATTGTATACTTAAAAGCCATGATTTTATGCATTTTATCCTTTGATCCCTAGTATATTAGTGAGAAACATTTGAGATTTTATGGCATTTATGGTTTCATATTTATTATATATTTGTGATGAATGAATGCATTATTCATATATTATGTCCAGTATTTGACTCAATGCATGAAGGACAGAAGATTGGGTCAAAGCTTTTGACAGAATATACAGGTAGGTTAACAATCACAATGGACCCGGACAATCCATTGGTACGATTGTAGCATATCGTTACAAAAGCTAGTTTTGGCTAGGTCAAGCTGCTTGAATTCAGGTTTGAAAATTTGATATTCGAGCTTGATGTGTTAGTATATACTTGTAGTGTATTGAACGAGATCGATAGGATGATCAATTATTTACTGACTATATAAATTGATCAACATCCTATATTATCATGTATTGCATGAACTCTTAATCCCGAAGTGATTGATTAATCATGGTCATTTAACGTGCAGTAGTTTGAGTTGTCAATTGTTGAGATTTCATCCATGAGATCAACAATACCGATGAGTTAGATACTGTTGTTATTTGTTCGATGATTGATGATTAGCTGACGGAAATCACGTCCGATTTAGGTTGAAGAGTTTTCCCTCGTGTGCTTTTCTTAATGGTTTGATTATGCCAAATTTTTATTGTGCATCATTTGATTCAACATATTCAAAAGGTTAAATGGCGCGGTTACGAGGATAATAGAATGATTAAACCGGGTTATCAATAACCTAATTTAATTATCGAGAATCCATATCTTAAATGTGGGGAGACCTCGGTACAAGTGATAATTGGAAACTCGAGACATAATTCGAGTTAAGGCCGGGAGTTTAGTTATGGTCCTTAGTGAAATAAGTCTTGATTCGTGAGGGAAATGATTTAACTTGAGGATTGAATTAGAAATATCTGGTTTTCTCGTACGGTTAGGCTGATTCCTATACTTCATCGTGATCCCTCATATAGCCTATTATACACACGGATATATTTATTGTTTGTTTCATGAATTATTTAATTTAATTGGATCATCGATTTTGCCACCGGGACGGTCAGGAAATTAAATTAAATAATTTGTGGCATTTTTGGTGTTTGGTACACTAGGGTTTTCACCTTGTTGTGGCCAGCCCTAGAGAGGATATAATGCGTGTCTTTTTATGGTCACATATCTTATCTCTTCCATGTATATGGAAGGATAAAATAGGAGATCTTAACTAAATTTAGAAGATTACATATACACATATAATCTTCCAAAATTGTAGCACTCACTCTCTCTCTCTCTCTCTCTCTCTCTCTCTCTATACCCTAGTGCCATTGCCCCCCTCTCTCCTTTGTACTATTTTTTCTGCATATTTTAGCAGAGAAAAACTTGTGTGAGAAACAAAGACTAAAGGTCCAGTTCGGTACCCATTTGCCGAGATCATTGCATGCATCGAGTCATACGTGAGAAGATCTAAAAGTCGTCTCAGATCATTGGTTGATATTCAAGAAACATTTTGGACAAGTTTCTTTGAGGTAATATTTAATAAAAATCAGTACATCTATTTTGTTTTCCATGAAAACGCATATACGACATTTTTACTGTCACATCGTTGTTTTAATCGAAAACCTTTTTCCACTGCACGACTCTAATAGGAACAACTGGCAATGGTTGACCTTACTCTTCAAGAAGATCTCAACACTCCTACCATTCAAGAAAATCCCAATGCTTATTCTATTCAAGAGGATCCTAGCAGTCTTGCTGCTCAAGATGTGGCTGGATCTAATCCTTAGGCTTGCTTTCGCTATATTTATGTTTGTTAAAACACTTCTCCTTAGAAATATTTTTCATCTGCCTGTACTTGGATCTTGTGGCTGCTAAAAAAAATTTCCTTTAGTAATGCGCCCCCTTTTTTTTTTGTCTTCCATAGCACTTCTCCTCAACAACAATATTGGTTTTGTTGCCTGTGTTGGGAGCATTTTCTCCCCCCAGGCTTGTTAATGTATTTCTGACTTGTGGGATTTAAATGCTTGATGTGCTTGATTATTGCATAGTTGTGGTTGAATTTTATTCTAATTGTTAATCTCATTTTTGGCCTTGCTTTTAGACTTAACTTTTCTTTTTGCCAACACTCTTAACTTCGTATTTTTTCTTCCTTTTAGGAATAATCAATTTTACTGATCGGCCCTGGCTTATCGATCTTGAAATCAACCATGCCCTTGGGCACAGGGGTCTTGATTCTTTCTACTTGGATTGACCAGTTGGCTGATTAGCCCTAAATGATCGATCTTGTGATCAACCATGCCCAAGTAAAGGCCTTGATTTCCTCCTCAGACTGGCTAGTTGGCTAACCAGCCCTGATCGATTAATCTTGTGATCAACCACGCCCTTGGGCATAGAGGCCTTGATTTCCTTTTAGGGCTAGCCAGTTGGCTGACTAGCCCTGACTAATCGATCTTGTGATCAACCATGACCTTAGGCAGAGGGGCCTTAACTTCTTCATGTGACTGGCCAATTGGCTGACCATCCCTAGCTAATTAATCTACTGATCAGTCATGCCCTTGGACACATGGGCCTTAACTTCCTTCTAGGACTAGCCAACTAGCTGAGCAGCCTTGGCTGATCAATCATATGATGAACTATGCCGCTCGGCATAGGAGCCTTGACTTCCTCTTAGGATCCGCTAGCTAGCTGACCAGCCCTGGCAGATCCATCTTATGATCACCCATGCCCTTATGCACATGGACATTGATTTCCTCCTGGGATTGGCTAATTTGGCTAACTTGTCATGGCTGATCAATTTTGTGATCAACCACGCCCTTAGGCATAAGGGGCCTTGACTTCTTCTTGGGACTGACAGGTTGGCTGACCAATCCTTATTAATCGATCTTGTGATCAACCATGCCCTTGGGCACATGGGTCATATTTTCCTCCTAGGACTGGCCAGTTGGCTGACCAGCCCTAGCTGATCGATCTTGTGATCAACCATACCCTTTGGTCTTTAACTTTTTGTGGGATATGCTTGAAATCCACTCGGTATTGACAAAGTAAATAGAGCATACATAAACGACATATTTGAAAATGAATTCATAAGAATGTATGTTATTCTCATTATGATAATAAGTTGAAACTTAACCAGCATACCTCCCGTGCTCAGCGTTCCATGGTTATACGAAGTCTTGTCCTTCTATGTTCTGAAGTCAATGTGCCCTTTTTTCATCCCGGGCCTTGACAAGGTATGGCCCTTTCCAAGTAGGTCCAAGCTTCCTGTTAGAAGGATTCTTTGTGGCGAGCATGACTTTCTATAGTACTAGGTCACCTAATAAGAACTTCCACTCTTTGACACGTGTTATAGTATCTTCTCATCATAGCTTGGTAAACTATAATACGAATTGCTGCCAATTCCCTTTCTTCCTCAATAAGGTCTAGATCTAGGTGGACTTCTTACTCGTTCCTGGTGGGATCAAAATTATTTTCTCTTGCGCTGCTTAGCCTAATCTCCATACATATGACAGTTTCGTCGCCGTAGGTCAGCAAGTAGAGCATAGCTCCTATGGGAGTCGTGGTCGTCGTCCTATATGGCCAAAGGAAAATTGGGAGTTCCTCCACCCATAATCTCTTGGAATTATCCACCACGGGTTTGATAATCTTCAATAAGGACTTTTTGATGACCTTCACTTGTTAAGCTCTTCATAGAAGCCTCTGAACATTTTATTGTCGAACAATTTGCCGTTGGCGATGACGATGACCTTGGGGATGCCATACCTGCAAACTGTTGTCTTCTAAAAAATTGAGTCACATTCTATTTGGTTATTTTGGCCAGGGGTTAAGCCTCCACTCATTTGGTGAAGTAGTCGATTCCCAGGAGAAAAAATTTCACTTATCCCTTTGCTATAGGTAGGGGACCAACGATATCTAATCACCCTAAGAAAATGGCAAGGGAGCGATGAGGACTGTTAACTTCGTTGGAGGCTAATGGGTGACATTCATGAAGCGTTGACATTTATCGCATCTTGTCATGAAATTCTTTCTATCCTTGGCTATGGTGGGCTAGTAATATCCCGCTCTGACAATTTTTCTAGTCCGCAATCTATACCCAGAGTGATTTAAACATACCCCCTCGTGGATTTCTCTCATTACATATTGGGCCTCCAGGTCAGCTAAACAATGTAGGTCTGGTACGGATAATCCACTTTTGTACAGTACATCTTCAATTAAGATATACCGTGCTGCTCTGAACAAGAGCTTTTGAGCTTACTTTTTGTCTTCTGCTAGTTCTCCTAATCGAAAGAAGTTGAAGATAGGTTTTGCTCACTTGGCCTCATCGAACGTTGTGACGAGTAAAAAAATGTCCCAGTGTTGTTCTATGATGGGATGGGATGGGATGCAACCTTGAGTGTTGCCTTGCTAATTTTCCATTTTGTACCTCTCGAAGCCAATTAGGCTAATTGGTCTGCCTCTTCATTGCTTATCTAAGGCACCTGGTTAACTTTAACTCCCTCGAACTTTTGGGTGAGAAAGTTCACCACGGACCTGTATTATTTAAATCTTTTATTCTTGACCTCATACTTCCCCTTAATTTGTTGTGTTACCAACTGAGAATTTGTGTTGATTAAGACCTGTAATGCTCCGCACACTTCCACCATCTGCAGTTCACTTACTGAGGCCTCATATTCTGCCTCGTTATTTTATGCTTGATAGTCCAATTTGATGCGTGCTTGAAATGGTCTCCTTGTATGAAGGTGAACGTCAGTCCCACTCATCTAGTGTTTTTTTCCTGAAAGAGTCATCGACATTCATTGTCAACAATTTGGTTTTGTCAATGGTTTTCTTTTCCCATTCATTATTGTTGAAGAAGGCTCGACCAGTTGACCCGAGCCTCCAGGGAGTGGTTTCTATCTCGCTTGTTGAGTTGCCCGACTAGTTAGGTGTCGCACCTCCGTGCTCTGCTTCAGACTGATCTGTCTAAGTAAACTATGCTAAAAACTTCGCGATGGCCTGTATTTTTAATGTCATTCTTAGTCTCAACTCTATATCGAATTGGCTAGGTTCAATGGATCATTGGACAAGCCTACCAGAGACTTCTGTCTTTGGAGGACTTTCTTCAATGGTTGGTTAATAAATACCACAATCACGTGGGCCTGAAAGTAAGGCCTAAACCTCCTGGATGAAACAATGGGGGCATACACTAATTTTTCTAACCTAGGGTATTTTTTCTCTATGCCAAGAAGGGTCTTGCCTACATAGTACACCGGCTTCTGTTGACCAGCCTCATTCCTAATTACTGCTGCGCTTACCTCCATTTTTGACACCGCCAAATAGAGATATAGTTCCTCGCCACTAATAGGGCTCGATAGAAAAAATGGGTTAACCAAGTACGCCTCGAGTTCCGTGAATGCTCGGTAGCATTCTTTTGTCCATGCAAAAATTTTTTTTAGGACTTAAAAGAAAGATAAGCACATGTCCATAGCCCTTGATATGAACCGATTCAATGCTGCCACCCTACCTGTCAGACAATGGACATCTTTTGTCTTAGTATGGGACTGCATCTCTATTATCACTTTGATTTTATTTGGGTTGGCCTCTATTCCTCTATAACTGACCATGAAGCTAAGGAACTTTCCTGTGGATACTCTGAATACGTACTTGGCAGGATTAAGCTTCATCTCGTACTATTCCAGTACGTGGAAGACTTTTGCCAGATCATTCAAGTGTTGGTTGACGGTTTTACTCTTGACCAGCATGTCGTCAGCCTATACCTCCATCTTTCTCTCAATTTTTTTTTTCAAACATCATGTTGACTAGCTATCGGTACGTTGCTCTTACATTCTTGAGCCCAAATGGCATGCCCGATAATTGTAAAGGCCCCTAGGTGTGATAATGAGGTCTTCTCCTAGTCAGGAATGTACATCAGTATTTGATTGTACCAAGAAAACGCATCCATGAAGCTGAGTAGCTTGTGGACTGCCATGGAATCCACCAGCAAGTCGATTCTAGGGAGGGGGTAGCTGTCCTTTGGATAGGCTTTGCTCAGGTTAGTGAATTCAATACACATTCTCCACTTTCTGTTGGGTTTTTTTAACCAGGACAATGCTTGCAAGCCAATCTGGATAGTTCACTTCCCTAATGAATCCGGTATTTTTCAGCTTGCTTACCTCATCCACAATGTCTTCATGCCTTTGATGAACAAAGAGTTTATACTTTTGCTTGACCAGCCTTGTCTGTGGGTCCACATTGAGGCGGTGGACCATGATTGCTATATTAATCCTTGGCATATCCGTATTTCTTCATGCAAAGAAATTCTTATGCTCAGAGAGGAACTCCTGTTGGGACTTCTTCGGTTCAGCTACTAGCTATGATCCCAGCTTGACCGTTTTCGATTTATCCTCCAGGTCGATCGTCGTTTCCTTTAATTTCGCAATGGGCTATAGTCGTTCTTGGTCTTTAGGGTTTCCTATCTCCATCTCCTCAATACTCATGGCTTCTCATAGCCTATGTCGTGCTCTCTTAGGAACTTGACCATTAAATGGTATGTGGATGCTATAGCCTGGAACTGATTCAATGCAGTCTAGCCTAGTATGGCGTTGTAGGCTAACAGAGTGTCGACCACCAAGAAGGTCAGCATCTTAGGAACTTTTTCCTAATCATCTTCAATGGTGACTAGAAGTTGTATAATCGCCAAGGGGTATACCTTTTCTTTTGCGAATCCGACCAAGGGAGTGTTCATCGGTTGCAGCCTTTCTCGCCCAATCCCCATCTGGTCAAAGGCGCACGTGAATAGGATGTTGGTAGAACTTCTAATGTCGATAAGAATCTTCTCAACAATATGGTTCCTAATAAAGAGGTTGATAACCAATGGATCATCATGTGGGTGTTGAATTGACTTCTCGTCCTTATTAGTGAATAAAATAGAAAATTTGGGTGGCGTACTTCGTTTCGTTCTTGTAGGGCAACCCGGGTGATCGGGATCTATTTTCAGCCTTTTTCTATGAGCTTTCCTGGAAGATTTAGAGGTACCTCCCCTTGGGAACCCTCCTACAATGGTCTAGATCTTAAGATGATGGTCTTCTTACCTCTACTCGTGTTGCTCCCATTCATGGCATTATTGGTCGCGACCTATGGCTCTTCTCTCAGGCGATCTCTGTGCTCAGGATGGGGCTACTCGGCAAGGAAGTGATCCAGTTTCCCTTCTCTGACCAGAATTTCAATTTGATCCTTTAGATCAAAATAGTCTTATGTATCATGGCTATATTCCTTATGGAATTAACAATAATGATTTTTGGAGTGCTTAGTGGATGGAATCTAGAGCTTTTCTAGCCATCTGACAGTTGGGTCTCATTTTATGAATAGTAGGACTTGTTGCACGGGCGAGTTGAGGGGTATTCAATGTCTGAATTTGGGCTCTTCCTGTCTTCCATAGGTCTGATCAACCTTCCTCGTTCGATCCTATTTAGTGGGTTTTCTATGGGACTTAGGCTTATGTGTCCCTTTTTCTTTTTTAAGGCTTGACCGGTTCCTATGTTTTTGCACGTTACGCATCCGTCGTAACCTCAGCGTTCATGTGTTTTTGGGCTTTAAGCATAAGCTCAGCCATATCAACCTGAGGGGTTTTGGACATTAAAACGAGCAAACAAGAGGGTAATAGGTCGCCTATGAAGGATTTCATTGCCATCTTATCATCTAGGTCTTACAAGGCCCCCTGATTGTAGTGGTTTACGTATTCCCTCAAGGTCTCTCCCTTGCTTTGTTTGATGTTGAGAAGGGATGTCACCGACTTTCGGTGCTTTTCGGCAGCGATGAAATGGTTGATGATGAGTTTGCTTAGCGAGGTGAAAGAGTCCACCGATTCCGGTTTCTGCTTTGTGAACCACACTCTGGTGAGGCCCTTGAGCGTCATTGGGAATGCTCGATACATTATTTCTTTAGGGACTGCATGCAGATACATCATGGACTTAAATGTGTCTAAATGGTCAAGAGTGTCTGACATTCCCTTCAACCGGTCGATCTAAGGCATCTTGAACTTGGGTGGCAATGGGACACATATGATATCCATCGCAAATAGAGGTCCTGACTTCTGTATCAGGTGCTCGAGTGTGTAAGGTTTTTTCCCTCTGATAGCCAACATTATTTCATTGATTTGGGCCCTTATCTCGTGGAGTTGCTCATTTACCATTGTAGATACCTCTGAGGATTCTGGCCTCCCTTCCCTATTGTGGTGTGCGTCCCTCTGTTGTGGCAGTTGTGGGGGTCTCCAATTGACACTGCTTTCCACCTCCTCAACTCCGACGCTTATGCTTGCATCTCATTAGCCCCATCTACCTTCTTGAAGGTTTGTCCCCTGCGGGGTTGGGTCGATATATCCCTAGGAATCACAACCTCTGTGGGGGACGTTCCTCAATTATGGAGGGGATTTGGTGCGGGCTTTGAGTTATTGCTTGAGTTGTTGATTCTGATGAACGAGTTGGAAAATGCCTTGGGTCAACTGTTGCAACTGTTATTGCATGGGATTGGTGGTTGGGGCTATCGCCGGTCAGATGGCTTGTGGGTCACTCTCGTTCTGATTTTGATCAGTTCTAGTAGTTTTGTTTGCCATGAATCTTTTTCATACCATAAAACAATCGGGAGAACACCAACAAAAAAGTGGAAACTGACCGAAAACGTTTCCCACAAACTGCACCAACTGATGGTGCATAAATCTCGTCAAATCCATCCTAAAATGATCTTGGGCTGCAATAAAAGAGAAACACATTAGATAGGATCGCTAGAGGTGTTTCCGACAGGCCTCTCTAACAGTGAAATTAGTAGTTGCTTGAGGTGGTCGAAAGAAAGAACATAAGTTGAAAAGAGATGGTGGCTAGGGCTAATATCAGAATACATACTTTTTTCTTTCATCCTT
>JAULLH010540157.1:0-10300 GCA_035668455.1 Sarracenia alabamensis
GAACAAAAAACAAAGTACACTATTTATGTGATTCATTAAGTAAAAACTATATGGATGATTATTATGGATTTTCACTCTAAAAGATAATGAATTCACTCTAACAGAATGAATTAATTATTAAACCCTAAATTCATTACGTTGAAATTACCCTAAATTATTATATATGCAAATTACCAAAAATATTTATTACACTCTACAAAAGTTAATAATTATGGATTTTTATTATAAATTTTAAATTTTGTTTAATAATTAAGTGTTCTGAACGATTTGTACATTCCATAATTCGTATATTTGTAAGAATAGAATTTCACCAACTACTTAGATTTTTTTTTTTGGATAATTAGGGTGTCCCGGGCAGTTTACGCGTATCTTGACTAATCCCTAAAACTCTGAAGAGGTCAGTCAGGTAAATCTGCAGTGGCCCAAGGGACGGATGATTCATGAAGGACTCGAACTTGAGATATTGGACAGTCTCATCCGCCCGTCGAGCCATCAGGCTAATCCATTGGATTAACTACTTAGATATTGATTTGCAATATTATATATTTGTTATGATTTTGATTTATTAATCCTTCATTTTTTTTTTTTTGATTGGGAAGGGTAAACCAGGGAAACCCTTTTACATCAAAATGCCAAAAGCATCAAAGCCACAATATCAAAAGATGAGAAAAGCCTGCGTTTTGGTACTATTCAGCAGCAATGCAGGAGCTTCAGCGATCCTTTGTTCGAGATTCTACTTTGTCAATTCTTCGAGATGGTCCATTCTTCAAATTCCTTCATGTAGTAAGCATGAGGGGCAGGCCTCATAAGCAATCCAATCAAACAAGTTGGAGCCAAGCAAGATTCCATAGTAGTGGCAAAGGTCCAAGCCAGCTGATCCCTCCGCCGAAATCAACAGCAAGCCTCAGCAGCAGACATCCCCACTGACCCCCCTTTCATCAGTTGAGCATAAGCATTGAAAATAATTGAGCATGAGCTTTGAAAGCAATTGAAAGCATGGGTATGAGCAATAGAGCATGAGCATTGAACCACTTCATTGTGCATGAGCATTCTATATCCGAGACATCTTCCTCAGTAGTGACCATTGAAAGCAGCAAACCCCAAGCGATTCAAATTAATAGTAGAACAGGGTACCGGGGCATGTATCACAAACATAGATATGCCAGCAAAATATACTTATCAGCCCTTGAGCAGGTTCAGATCAATCCAAACCCCATCCGTTCAGTAGATGTCCAATAAATTCTTGAAGTAGCCCAATAAGATGTCAATCCAATAAAATGTCCAAACCCCATCCGTTCAGTAGGATAGCAGGCTACATGTAGAAGTAGCCCAATAAGATGTCCAATAAACTCAGCACCGATGCCCCCAAGCACAGAATCAATAGATGTGGCTTAATCCAGAAACACTTGCGCATTTATCAGCAAAAACCCCAACATTGCATATTACCCATACCGCAAGGCCCCAGCATAGCATATCCATAGCAGGTGGAGCCCGTGTGCTGGCAGGCCGATTGGAAAGCAGTACGCATCTCTATTGCACAAGTGTTCGAAAAGCATGTGGATACCTTCCAACCATGTCTTAGGCCTTCCTCCATAACTAGCGTTGCAATAAAAGCACGATTAAAACCAATTGCAGCCAGGACCAAAAATGATCCCAATCTGCTTAGCCTTTAGAAACAGTCCCACCCGCTTGGCCCTGCAGAACCCATCCCTAGTGACCAAGAAGATTGGGAATCATCCACCGTAGCCATCCACAGCAGCCTGAAATGTGGGAGCCATCCCCAGCCAACAAAGCCCACAGCAGTCACCCACCAGCAAACATCCATAGAGGCTCAGCTGAGTAATTATGGGCCTTGTTCTAATAGAAATCGAGTTGCCGTCGATCACTCCATCAGCTCCAATCAAGCCTGACAATGGCTCAACTGCTACGGCAGAAACCAGAATCTTTGAATATGAGATAGTTGTTAAACCACATCTCCAGTTCCACCAAAAGTGGCCTAAAACCCAGCTGCTAAGGCTAGGGTTAAAAACCTCCGAAGTGCCAACATATCAGACCAATCCTGCAGAACCAAATAGCAGACTAGCTAGCCGAGAGTCCACCAAGAGCCTAACTGCTGAATCTAGAGAAAGAAGACTTTGGAGGTAAAGCCTCTGCTAGTCAAGAATAGCCCATTGAAGCACAATAATTAACCAATGGTCTGGGGGAAGGCATATGCCGGAGGATATCAAATTGCAACATCTAGAGCAAATGGAGTGAGCATCCAAACTGGGCCACTGAGTAGGCCACACACCATGAAAGACCGCACCAGTCATGACAAAAATGGGTTACGTATGCCACCCAAGCTCTCAGGCCTCATTAATCAGCTCAATACATAACTCCAAACACCAGGATAAAAGAGAGGCCTCTAGAGATGCAACTATTGGGGAATATAGAGGTACCTGCAGAGAATAAAAAAGAACAAAAAGAAAAAAACCAGAAACATAGACCACACAGAGGGGAGAGAAAGAAAAGACGCACGCACCCAACTCACACACCCGGTCCCTTACATAAGCCGTAAGGGGAAGGCTTTAGACGGAGATAAGAGGCTACGCACATCCCGCGTAGCTAAGCTGAAACAAGAATCCTAATCTAAACTTCAACAAGAAAAAAAGATAGAGCAACAAGAAAAAAGAAAAAATTGAGCAAGCCTAAAAGAGCATAAAGAACAAAAACTAACAAAAGAAAACAGAAAAACAAGAGAGAAAACATCAAAAAACTAAGAAACTAGAGACCAAACAGAGATAAACCTGAAAACAGGGCCCTAGCCTGCGCACGCCATGGGCCAAATGAAGACAAGACTAACCAGGGTCAATATCTTTTTTAGCCAAATCAAGAATCTTTAAAGGGAAGTTGGATGTCCATAGTTGAGAGCCACATATGTCCTTAGCCCCTCTTGCTAGCTCATGCGCCACCCGGTTTCCCTTCCTTCTAATAAATGAGCATGTGAAGCTTGGCCATTGCAGGGATAGCTGGAGAATGTCCTCAATAAGCGGACCAAATTCAGAAAGAGATGGATTCTTGTGATTTATCGCATTGATGATTGATAATGAGTCTCCTTCTAAATGGATATTGTTGAGATTCAAGTTAGCCGCTAGTTGTATACCTTTCCAAGCCCCCAAAGCCTCAACCGTTGCAGCTTCCATGTTACCATTGATCTTTTCTGAAAAAGCAGCTATGATGTTACCCAGGGTATCCCTTATAACAATACCCACACCCACATGCCCATTTTGAAAAGTTGCTCCATCGAAGTTAATTTTAACCGCATCCTACGTCGGAGGCCTCCAAAAAGTTGGTGTATGGGATAGAATAGTTTCTGGATTCCTGTTAGCTTGTTGGAAATCTTTTAAAAGTTGAATCACTGAATCTACCATTTCCACCGCCTTCCTAGGCAAGCCCCCAAAAGTCACGTAGTTTCTGTTAGACCAAATGATCCATGCTGCTGCACAAAACAATTCAAGTCTAGTCTCCGTGCTGGACATGACATTTTCAAAAACCCATTGCCTAGCATCACCAGACTCCCCATGTATAACTTCATCACTGATTTTACACAGGTCCCATACCTCTTTGGAGGCAGCACAAGCCCTAAGGCAATGAAAATCTGTTTCCGGCCACTCTTTACACATGTCACATGTGGTCTCAATAGGCATTTTACGTCTATGAAGATTAACTTTGGTCGGTAGTATGCCCGAAAAAACCTTCCAAATGAAAAGTTTGATTTTACTAGGGATCTTGAGACTCCAAATCTTTGACCAAAAGGTCATCATACTTTGTTGGTTCGAGCTCGATGCTATGGATGAGTCCAATGCTTTTGCCATGTAGTAGCCAGATTTGACTGTATAACCCCCGTGCTTCTCAAAGTGCCACACCAGTCTGTCTTCTTTAGAAGGATATATCAGAGGAATATCACAAATTCTGTCTGCCTCAAAACCCAAAAATAGATCTTTAATCTGTTGTTCATTCCAGCTACCTTGGTTGTGATTTATCAGATCTCCAACTGTGAAGTCCTCCGTGCCTGCAATTCTGGGGCTGATAGGTTTGAAAGGAGGTGAAGAAGGGATCCAGGGATCTGTCCATATATTGATTTTCCAGCCATTGCCAATACGCCATCTTAGACCAAGCTTAAGCAGATTTCTAGCTTCCCAGATGCTGCGCGATGAGTATGATGGGTTGTTCCCGATTTTGGCATCTAGAATAGATACGTTTGGAAAATACCTTGCCTTTAGGACTTTTTCCGCCAGGGAGTTAGGATTGACAAGGAGTCTTCATACTTGCTTTGCGAGGAGGGCGGTGTTAAAAAGCTTAAGGTCTCGGAAACCCATGCCCCTTACTTTCTTATTTGAGCATAACTTTGTCCAATTTAGCCAGTGTAATTTTCTGTGATTTTCAGCATCTCCCCACCAATATTTGGCTATCATAGAAGATATATCATCACACAACGAATTAGGGAGGCGGAAGCATGACATAATATATGTAGGGATAGCTTGAGCCACTGCTTTGATCAAAACCTCCTTGCCGGCTAGAGATAAGAGCTTTTCCTTCCATCCTTGAATACAATTCCAGATTCTATCTTTCAAGTTCTTGAATACCTCGGACTTTGATCTTCCCACAACTGATGGCATTCCCAAATACTTTCCGGCCTCCGTTGAGAGCTTCATGCCTAGCTTATCCTGAATCTCCTTAGCATCTGATTCAGCCACATTGTTGCTAAAGGAAATAGTGGATTTGTCATAGTTGATGATTTGTCCCGATGCCTTCTCATATGCCTGTAAGATTTCCTTAATTGTGTTAGCTTCTTCAACCCTTGCTTCCCCAAACAAAAGACTATCATCGGCAAAGAGGAGATGAGAGATAGACGGCCCATTCCTAGAAATTTTAATCCCTTTTAACGAACCCTCCCTTTCGGCTTGTTGAAGTAGCGATGAGAAGCCTTCTGCACATAATAAGAAGAGGTAGGGACTAAGAGGGTCCCCCTGTCGCAGACCCCTTTCAGGTGTGAATGTGCGTGATCGAGCCCCGTTAATCAGAACAGAATAAGAAACAGATGATACACAGTTCATGATGATATCTATCCATTTGTGATCGAACCCCATCTTTTGCATGATTAACTGAAGAAAGCTCCATTCCACACGATCGTACGCCTTACTCATATCCAATTTGAGGGCCATGAAGGGATTTTTGCCTCTCCTTTTATTTCTGAGGAAATGGAAGATTTCAAAAGCAACTAGTACATTATCAGTAATCTGCCTGCCAGGGACAAAAGCGCTTTGGGATCCCGTGATAATCTTGGGAAGGATGTCTTTAAGCCTGTTAGCTAGGACTTTTGCCACAATTTTATACAGAACATTACAAAGAGATATAGGCCGGTATTCTGATGCCTTCCTCGGATTTTTGGTTTTGGGAATGAGGGCAATAAAAGTATCATTTATGGGAGCAAGAGTTTGATTATTATTCAAGAAATGGAGAACTACCGAAATTACCTCCTTTCCGATTAGGCTCCAGAATTTCTGAAAGAAGATTGCAGGTTTCCCATCCGGGCCTGGAGCTTTTGTGGGATGCATTTGTTGAATGGCTTGAAGAATTTCTGTCTCCTTGAAGTCCCGAAGCAGGCTAGCATTCATGTCCTCAGTAACTCTACATTGAACACCCTCAAGTACCCTATCAAAGTCAATGGGATTAGAGCTTTTAAAGATTGTCTCAAAATAACTGGAAATGATTTCTTCTACTTGGGTCTGGTTCTCCACCCACTTGCCCCTCTGATCTTCAATACCCGTAATTCTATTTCGGCTTCTCCGTTGGGAGGCTCGGGCATGAAAGAAAGCGGTATTGCGGTCCCCTTCCTTAAGCCAGTCGGTTCTTGCTCGTTGGCTCCATAGAGTTTCTTCCCGTTCCAACCATTCCTCAATTTCGGTTTTCAAAGACTTCTCTTCCTTTTCTAGAGCTCCAGTGCAAGGTCCAGATTGAAGGCTCTGCAATTTCCTGGCTTTGTCTCTGAGTTGCTTTTGGACATTACCAAAAGAGTCTTCGTTCCATTTCTGCAAAGTTGCACTAACATTAGATATTTTCCCTCTCAACTCAGACAAGTTAGCAGCACTTTACTCACTTTCCCACGATGATTTGATGATCTGCTCACATCCTGAATCTCGAAGCCACATCAATTCAAATCTATACAGTTTTCCTTTAACCCTCTTTCTTTCTTTACCCTGGACTTTAGGATCCTGGTGCATTATAATAGGGCAATGATCAGAAGAGATCCTGGGTAAATGAAGAAGCTGCATGTGGGGGAAAAGCCTATTCCATTCTTCATTGGTCGCAGCTCTGTCGAGCCTCTCTAACAGTTTTGCATCTCCTTTCCTTCCATTCCACCATGTGAAATTTCCATTTGTACATTCCAGGCTTGCAAGATTACAGTCAGATAATGCTCTCCGAAATGCCTCCATTTGCCACCTTGGTCTTCCACCTGGGTTTGAGCATTCGTCATTGTTCAGGACTTCGTTAAAATCTCCAATGCAGAGCCACGGGAGATCATTTAGTCCAGCTAGTTTGCGAAGAAGTTCCCAAGAAAATTTCCTGTTTTGGGTGTTTGGATGCCCATAAAACCCTGTGATACGCCAACAAGTGCTACTGTCCTCCATCCTAACCACTGCATCAATATGGCCCTGAGAGTAATTACTCACTGAGACTTGTGTATTCTCTGACCAAAAAAGAGCTAAGCCGCCTGCTAGTCCACTCCTAGGTACCCACATACCATTTTTAAAACCCAGTTTCCATTTCAACTTCTCAGATTGTTTGTTTGTAAGCTTGGTTTCCATCAGGAATACCAGTTGGGGACTTTCTATCTTCAATAGCCATTGAAGAGTGCGAATTGTACGGGGGTTCCCAAGCCCCCGACAATTCCACGATAAGGTTTTCATGGCTCTCGGCAGGGCTGAGAGCCACTGCCGTTGATGTGGGGGAGGAGAATGAGTTCTCATGAATACCTGGGTGAGATTTCTTCTTTTTTATGAGGGGAGCTTGCAGTAAATCAGAAGGATCTTCAATGTCAGCTTTCTCTACCCTGCGTTTGTATCCCACTGTGTTTGCAATATCTACCGATGAACCATGGTGAATCACCTTACTGGACCTCTGTGTATTTTGCCCCTGCTTCTGCTGTGTATAGCCTTTATTATCTCCATTCTCTTTAGATATCCTCGCCAATTTCTTCCATTTTTTCCGCAATGAGTGCTCTTGAATCCTCGGAAAATTAACCACCTCAAGCTCTCCTATACTGCTACTGTCTGCACCAGCCAGATCTTCGATTTTGGAATATGTGACTTCTTCACGAGGGTTCTGAGCCGGTACAATGACCAAAGGCAAGAGGGTATGTTCTGATTTGGGGCTCGAATGAGTGGGCTTAGGATAGTGAGAAGAGGGTTGAGGAAGATTGTCAACAGAGGTTTGGGTATAAGACTGGGGCAGGTTGTTAATGCTGGCAATAGATTTGGGCTGATTGTGAGAAAAAGGTTGGGTTTGAAAAATGGGCTTTGTCTGATTTTGTAGTTGGGTTAAACAATTGGGCTGCTGATGGTTTGCGGGTTGGGTTAGGATAGAGGGCTGAGTGAGTTTGGCTGAATGGATTATGGGGAAGGGCTGGCTCGGGTCCTGGATAGGTGGGTAACGATTGGATCGGGTCGAGAGAGGGTCATGCGATGGTTCGTCTGCCCCCATACGGTTAGGGCAACTGAACTCCCTGGGGTCTCCTCCGATCTTTACGATCTGTTGGCTCCAGTCCCTTAGATCTGTGATAACCCTCTCCTCCCCCAGCTTCGAAGCAATAACTGCCCCGTTCTCTTCCCCCAATTTCGAGGCACTAGCATTCCGGTTCCTGGTTTTTCGGGAGTGGGTTTCTTCCTTTCTGTTAAGCGCATCGATTTCATCGTGGGTACCCCGTTTTTCATCTTGTGGAATCGAAACTGCCTCTGGCGAGTGATCATCATGTTGACGTCGATATTGATCCTCCATCACACGGTTCGGGAGGGATTCACGGGTAGGGCCATCTTCCTCCATAGGGTTAGGGTAACAGGAATCCCTAGAATTGTCGCCAATCACAGAGTTAGTTTGGAGCAACTGCATTCGAACTTCACTATCCTCCTCTTCCCCCAATATCGCCACGTTCTCTACCTCTTCCCTATTTTTATGGGATCGGATAGCCTCCTTCCCGTTTTGCGCAACAAGATCGACCCAGGTCCCTTGATTGTCGGCTTGATTCGCCAATCGTGCCTTCGGCGAAGTTACCTCCTGTTGCCGTCGAAACGCAACCACCGTTGACGGTGGGATACGCCGATATGACGATCTGTTCTGATGGGAGCTCCCTCTATCTTCCTTCTCCACCGCGAGTGAAGGTGGATCCCCCCCCCTCCCGTAGCAGATGGGGTTCCGGTTGTAGGCTGGCTTTGCCTGCGGCTTCATGACCCCTGCTTGATTGACTCTCCGATTGGCATTCGAAATTTCCTTTCCGCTTGTGCACATCCTCCCCTCTTCTGGCATTTCTGAATTTACCGTAGGTCGTTTCCTTAACCCGAAGCCAAGACCCGTATTGAAGTTGCTCGCCCTTCTTCGCCGTAGAGGATAATAATCTGGTTTCACAATCAGTTTCGCCGTGGCCTAATAAGCCACAGAAGTAACAAAAAGTGGGTAATCTCTCATATTGAAGAGAAGCCCATATAGGTTCCGATCCGACTAAAGAAATTTTCACTCCCCTCCTCAGAGGTTTATGAATATCAATTTTGACTCTAATGCGCAAGGATTGTCCCCAAGCTATGCCATCATCTCCATACTCTACCTCCTCTGTGCTTCCACATTTGTCTCCGATCATCTTTCCAACCTCTTGGTTCATACATAATAATGGTAGGCCATTAACCCGTATCCAGAAGGATACTAGGCGTGGGTTAATATCATCAATACGCAATTTTCCATCAAACTCGTCTAATACTAACAAATGGTTATCGAAACTCCAAGGTCCATTAGACAAAACTCTCTTTTTATCCACTACATGATTAAATTGGAAAAGGAAGAGATTATCCTTCAGAACTGTGCAAATCATACCTGTTGTCAATCTCCATGCTTGAGACAACGTAGCTTTCATGGCCTCTGTATTAAAACTCTTTCGTGTGAGAATTTTTCCAACCAGACATAGGGAGCCTTTAGTTTCATTAAGTCGCGTGTGTTGATTTTCTAAACAAATCTCATCTTCTTCGTCCACCGTAAGAACGAGCTTTTTCCTAAATCCATGAATGGTTTCCTCCATTGAAGTTGTTGTGAAACGTTGGATGGGTTTAAGCTTCCATGGTGGAAGATCTAAGCTTGCATGACACAAGGGGAGAACTCCTATGGGGACCAAGGAGAGTTTATAAAATTTTTCCTAGGGAAACAGCAATAGATTGGAACGGAAGGAAAGGAAGACAGCAAAAGGGAAAGCTAACTGTGGGTTAGTTTGCTTCATTAATTTTTTGCTACACTCACGACCTACTTAGTAATATTGGTTGGTTTTTTTAGGTTAAAAATGTCAACAAAAAAAATTGATAGTTTGCCAATAAAATAAAAAAGCTAAAAAACTAAAAAAAATTGAAAAATCAAATCAGAATACAAACTTTAAAAATATCTTATTTAAACTCTTACAACTCTTAAAATACAATAATACATCTCATTCATAACTTATTTACTATAATTATCAACATCATATAATTCTTAATATTAAACATATGCAAGGATAAATTTGTCCACTTTGAACAAAAAGTAAAAAAATTATCTTTTTATCTAAACAACTAACTTCAAAAAGTCAGCTTATAAACTAAGTTACTAAACAACTTAGTTTAAATTTAATTTAATTTTTAACTAAAAACACATAAAAAACTAAAAAAAATTAACTTTTAAGCTAGTCGAGCTCCAAATACCCAAAAGTAATTTAGACAACAGCAGGCAGACCATCCACATCCACCCCACTGCTCCACCGTCAACGACCACCACCGGTGTTTGAAATAATAGGAAAATGCTAGGATTACAACACATTTGTTGTAACAGTCGTTAAAAACAAAAAATGCTTTTTAGCGACTGTTTACAACTATTTTTTAGCGACTGTTTACAATATTTTTACAACAATTTTATTGTAAGCCTAGCATTGCTCGAAATAATATTACCCTCCTCATTTGAAAACAGATTGGCTTTTGGAGAGATCCGATCAGATTCTTTTTGGGTATAAAATGGCCCGTCTCGTTGATATAAACCG
>JAULLH010540266.1:0-10812 GCA_035668455.1 Sarracenia alabamensis
GAGTGGGACTGCAAGAGTCTCACATGATTCTTCATACTCACTCTTGCCACAACGCCTCTTTTCTTCAATCTCCCACATGTTTCTAGTGTGGTTTTATTAAATCACAGGCCGCTCTGACTTCAGCATCCAGCTCACAAATTCAATAGCGTAGGAGCCACGCACCATACCTTTCTTGGAACAACTTTGCTCCACTACCTTCATTCAAAACAAATCAACCTACTTAACTAACATAAAACCACTCATCGCCGCATCCTCCTCGAGAATCACATACCTCACTCATGTATCAATTGGAATAGTTGATACTCAAAACGGCTTCGCACCCCCAAACAACATCATTACTACACCAACGCCATTCATGATGACTCTAGAGAAACCTCCCAGCACTCGAAATGTTCTGCGTGCCTTATGCAAAAGCATACACATCCCAACTCTATCGGTCTCCCAAGACACCACACCCCAGGTGTTCAGAGGTCACAAACCGACCGTAGGTAACTACCCATAATGTCTTTACTAAGGCCATCAACCCAATCTAGAGATTCAATTCTTCCTGCATACTACCTTCGCATCCATATCAAGAGGGTAGAACAACAAGCTCCACCCAAACTCTCCAACAGACCATGCCCATACTGGCATCAACTTTTTACCTTCCGTTCGTTGTTAACGGAATGATTACCACAAGGCCTTAATCCAAACAGACCTTCCCCTTAGTGTGGCCCAACAAGGACCTATAAACAGTCTTAAGTGCTCGACTACTGCCGGTCGTCACTTACTTGCCCAGGGTGTCATGACACCACCTCACACCCACTGTCGATCCCCCACAAAGGACAAAACCTCCCTCTTCAGGGTGTAGAGAGTGACTCAACACACTGCCAACCAGCCCGAACCGCAAAAATGGGACCGAAAGAACTTCCAGATGCACCTAAAGCATCTTGTCTCATCCTTAAAGGAAAAAGGGTAGCACTCCTACCTTGCTACCCATCACATCATCATCTTCAGTTCCAATTCCCTCGTGTCTCTCACCTAGGAATAGATTTCCAAGGACTGTTCATAACCCCAGATGAGAAAGAAGTGATCTTGTCACTAATGTCCCGCTACAACTACCTTTCCTAATCTGGAGAAGACCGGATCCCCCACAAAGCACTCAGCATAATCGTCTCAACCTTTGCCAGATCGCCTGCAATAGTAGCCCTCTAGACTTCCACTTCACTAACCTCAAAGCTGACGTTATTTCTAACGTGTAGTGACTCGTCTTATTTAAGTGGATCATTTGATGTCTGTACAGGAATTGTGAGTTGGGGAAATGTCCATTTTTAGGGGAAACTCTGACAAAGTTTCTAATGATTTACACTTAGAATATTTTAGCGTTTGAAGGATAATAAGAAATGAATTGTGAATAAGGAATCTTAGTCACGTGGGTCAGGGCGTGACAACACTCGTCCGAATGAAATCAAAGGCTCGCTTTGCTTGGTCGGGAAGCTCCTCACAAGGAAAAGTTTCAACTCAGAGGCAATGAAATCTTCTTTCAGTCAAGCATGGAAATTGACCAAAGGTATGTCTTGTAAGATCTTAAAGGAGAATCTGTTTCTTTTCCAGTTTAACCATGAGGTGGATAAAAGGAGAGTCATAATTAATGGCCCTTGGAGCTTTGATAATCATTTGTTAGTACTAGAGGATTTCGATGGGAAACTACGTGTTGCGGATATTAATCCACATTGGGTATCCTTTTGGATACGGGTCTATGATTTACCACTTTTTTGCATGAATTATGAGATTGGAAAATTGATTGGAAATAAATGTGACGAAACGGAGGAGGTTGAGTATGGTGATGACGGAATAGCTTGGGGCCAGGCCCTACGTATTAAAGTCAAAATCGACATTCTCAAACCTCTTCGGAGAGGGGTGAAATTAAGCTTACATGGTTCGGAGGCAATTTGGGCCTATTTACAATATGAGAGGCTTCCCACTTTCTGCTATTACTGTGGGCGTCTAGGGCACGGAGAAAACGACTGTGAGGAACGACTTCTATCGCCTAAGGGGACGAACGAAGAACCGCACCAGTATGGGCCTTGGCTTAGATTCAAGGACGCCAACAACGGAAGACAAAGGTTTACCAGAAAAGGGGAGAGTCGTGTCAAGCAAAAGGCGAACTCTGAAGATTCGTCTGAAAGCTACTCGCATAAGGATCATGGATGCGCATCAGAAAGTAACCGACCAAAGAACCCACAACAGCATCGGGAAGGGGAAACATTCTATCAATCTCTGGAGAAGGGGAATATAGGAGGTGATGATCGGATCCATCGGCCGGCTCTGTTTCCTCCGATGCCGATGGAGGAACAGGATCGACGGCTCTTGACCGTTGAACCCCAGAAGTTTGTTGCGGCTATTCAGGCCGAGACTTGCGGGGATAATGAGGAGACCTCCGCGGTTTACGGAAAAGAAGAGATTAGGGTACGCGATCTTGGGAAATCACCAGAAGTGGAGGCGAGATTCGAGGATGGGAAGAGCTATGTTTTTAGCAGGGAGGTGGTTATACAGATCGAAAATAGCGGGGGCATTGGAAGATTATCTGTGCATAATAGAAAGGAGGGTAATGGATCATGCGAAATCGGGAATGCTCCAGCTATTGGTGCGTTTTTTGGGGAGAGGATGGAATTCGAATTTCAAAACTGAAACAAGCCAGACAGCCCCCATGTCGAGCGAAATCAAAGGGGTTTCCAATAGCCCTAATCCAAAGAAGGAGGACGACCCAACAACCACAACCAGGTACGCCTACCCGACCCGACTCAACAATGCCCACCAAATTCAGGCCCTGACCCGTAAATCCCCCGTACCAACTCAGCTTGTCAACTTGACCCAGTTATCAATGGAGCTCTGTCGGCAATTGACCCAACCCACCACACCCTCAAATTCTTTGGGCCCCCATTCTGGCCCAACCGATCTGCCGCATCTCTTCAAATTCACAAGCCCTTCTCCGCCCTAGCCCAATACTGGTATGACCCAAAACCCCCAAGCTATGGACCTGAATATGTTGAACACCGAGCTTGGAGATGGAGTGCTAAAGCCTTCCCAGGAAAAATTTGATAACTCAGAGGAAAGTAGGCAAGGTGATTTGGAAGTTAATAATCCCCGAAAAATTCAGGAGCTATCTCTGGGGAAGAAATTGAAGAAACTGGCGAGACGAACCTGTCAAATTAAAGAGGAAACAGCAAAGAATGCCTTTCTAAGTCTGGAGCAGGGGTTTTCAAATCAGAGCCGCACCAAAGAGACCTCCCAAGTCCAGCTAATGCAAATTGATACTTTTGCGGGATCCAAACGCAGACTCAATACCACAGAACTCGATGTCTCAACTAAAAAAGCCCCTATTTCTCTGGCAAAGAAACAGAAGCATACCCAAGGTGACAATGAAATTTCATGTTCTTTCCCCCTCCCAACGGCAGAGGCTGACTCTCAGCCCTGCCGAGAGCCATGAAAACACTAAGCTGGAATTGTCGAGGGCTTGGGAACCCTCGAACAATTCGAACTCTTCAATTCGTATTGAAGATGGAAAGACCCCAGTTGGTTTTCTTGATGGAAACTAAACTCACATCTAAACAAGCTGATAATATGAAGCGAAAGTTGGGATACAAAAATGGTTTATGGTTACAGAGGCAGGGTTTGGCAGGTGGTTTGGCCCTGCTGTGGTCTGATGAAGTTCAAGTTACTGTACAGAGCTACTCCCGGGGTCATATTGATGCTATGGTCAGCCAAGATGATACCGGTCCTTTATGGCGTATTACTGGATTTTACGGAAACCCAGAAGTTCAATATAGAAAATTCTCGTGGGATTTACTACGTCGACTAGCAGATTTCAATGACCTCCCTTGGCTTTGTATTGGGGATTTCAATGAAGTTCTTAGCGATGAGGAATGCTCTAATCCAAGGAAAAGACCGGAATGGCAAATGGAGGCGTTTCGTACTGCTTTAGCTGACTGCAACCTAGCTAGCATGGATTATCGAGGTGGAGATTTCACTTGGTGGAACGGAAGGCAAGGCAATGCAAGTGTGCAAGAAAGGTTAGACAGAGCAGTGGCCAATAGCAAATGGAGCAGATTATTCCCGTCTATGAGTATTCACCACTTACCTCGAATCTCTTCGGATCATTGCCCCATCACTGTAAGCCAGGATCTAAACTCTCAAGGGGATGCAAGAATAAATGGGATGAATAATGGGAGACCATACAGATTTGAATTTATGTGGCTAAGAGATCTAGGCTGCGAACAAACTATCAAATCGACTTGGGAAAGAGATGTTAAAGCTGTGAACCTGAAGGGGATAAGAGACAAGATTGCAAAAGTAGGGGAATCCTTGAAAAAGTGGAACAAAAATTCTTTTGGTAATGTACAAAGGCAACTCAAAGAAAAATTTAAAAAACTCCAGCTTCTCCAGTCCAACAAGAATCCGGGAAATCCAAAAAGGGAGGAGAAAAGGCTAAGGGCTGATATTGAAGAATGGTTGGAACGTGAAGAAACACTTTGGAGCCAAAGGGCAAGAACTGATTGGCTAAAAGCAGGAGACCGAAATACTGCATTTTTCCATGCTCGTGCTTCCCAACGCAGGAAAAGGAACAACATTATAGGCATTGAAGATAATAATGGCAATTAGGAGGAGAATCAGACACGAATGAAGCGGCTGCTATCTGACTACTTTGAATCTATTTATAAAAGCTTGATGGCAGAAGATTTTGAAGGAGTTTTAGGGGGAATTAATCAGCGAGTTACCGAGGAAATGAACTCCAGGCTTCTTAGGAGTTTCACTGAAACAGAAGTCCATCAAGCTGTGAAGCAAATGCACCCGTCAAAAGCCCCGGGCCCAGATGGAAAACCTGCTGCCTTTTTTCAGAAATTCTGGAATATTATTGGAAAAGAGGTAACCTATGTTGTCCTACAGTTCTTAAATAGCAACCAATCTTTGGCCCCAATCAATGATACTCTTCTTGCCCTTATTCCTAAGGTTAAAACACCAAAGAAAGCCCTAGATTTTCGGCCTATCTCTCTCTGTAACGTTCTATATAAAATCATCGCCAAAGTTTTAGCGAACAGGCTCAAAGTACTGCTCCCTAAAATCATATCTAGTTCGCAAAGTGCTTTTGTTCCAGGTCGGCAGATAATGGACAACGTTCTAGCGGCCTTTGAGATATTTCATTATCTTAAAAACAAGAGGAAAGGTAAATCGGCCTGTATGGCTCTCAAGCTGGATATGAGCAAGGCATATGACCGGGTTGAATGGAGTTTCCTCCAAGCTATTATGCAGAAGCTGGGTTTTGATCAAAGATGGATAGAGCTTATCATGAATTGTGTGTCTACTGTTTCCTACTCTATTCTGGTTAATGGAACAAAATCCACTCCTTTCATCCCTGAAAGGGGTCTACGGCAGGGTGACCCTCTTAGCCCCTACCTCTTCCTTTTATGCGCTGAAGGCTTTTCCTCACTTCTCAGTAAAGCTGAAACGGAAGGTGCTCTTAAAGGTATCAAAATTTCTAGAAATGGTCCCTCTATTTCTCACCTCTTATTTGCTGATGACAGCCTCCTATTCGGGGAAGCAAAGGTGGAAGAAGCAAGCAAAATCAGGGAGATTCTATCAACATATGAGCAAGCTTCGGGACAACTCATTAATTTTGACAAATCCTCCATCTGTTTCAGCCGAAATGTCGCCCAACCAATCATGAAGGAGATTCAGGACAGGCTTGGAATGAAAGTGACAACAAATGTTGGAAAATATCTCGGAATGCCGGCGATTGTAGGAAGATCGAAGTCGGAAATCTTTAAAAACGTGAAGGACAGAATATGGAATTGTATTCAAGGATGGAAGGAGAAGCTTCTCTCGCTTGCAGGAAAGGAGGTCCTAATTAAAGCAGTGGCCCAAGCCATCCCCACGTATATCATGTCGTGCTTCCGTCTCCCAAATTCTTTGTGTGACGATTTATCCTCTTCAATTGCTAAGTTCTGGTGGGGAGATGCAGAGAACCATAAAAAGATCCATTGGCTAAATTGGTCTAAGCTAAGTTTAAATAAAAAAGTGGGAGGGATCGGTTTCCGAGACCTAAAACTTTTCAACATGGCTTTGTTAGCAAAGCAAACTTGGAGGATCCTAACAAACCCGAATTCCCTAGCTGCAAAAATCCTCAAAGCAAGGTATTTTCCAAACACCAATATTCTGAATGCCCAGCTAGGTCATAACCCTTCATACTCTTGGAGGAGTATTTGGGAAGCACGAGATATTCTCCGAAATGGCTTGAGATGGCGTATTGGTAACGGTTGGGAGATTAAAGTATGGAAAGATCCGTGGATTCCGACCTCTTCTACATTCAAACCTATTAGCCCCATCTTCCCGGGGTTGGAGGACTTGACAGTGGGTGATCTTATCAACCATCAGCAGGGTACATGGAAGGAGAATCTAATCCGGGAGCTTTTCATCCCTTTTGAAGTAGACAGAATATGTGATATTCCTCTCATCCCTAATGCGACAAAAGATAGGTTGGTCTGGCATTTTGAAAAGCATGGGGAATACACTGTAAGATCTGGATATAACATGGTGAGAGCTTTGAACTCATCTGAAGCCTCATCTTCGGATCAACGGGAAATGCACTCCTTCTGGTCAAAGATTTGGAGCCTAAAAATTCCAAACAAAATAAAACTTTTTGTATGGAAAGCCTACTCCGGAATACTTCCAACAAAAGTAAATCTCTTCAGGCGTAAAATGCCACTCGATACTACTTGCAAAATGTGCCAAGAACTTCCGGAAATCGACCTCCACAGTCTTAGAGATTGTCAAGTTGCGAAAGAAGTATGAGAGCTTTGTAATTTCCAGGAATGGAAGAGCCACGAAGGGAGAGGGAATGTGAGCCAATGGATTTTCGATACAGCTCTTTATTGTCCAGAAGCAAGGTTAGAAATTTTCTGCTTGGTGGCGTGGATTATATGGTCAAATAGAAATAAAGTGACGTTTGGTGGTAAATCGAGTAAGGCCATTGATATGATCGAATATGTGGATCAGCTGCTAAGGGACTTTCAGCTAGCATGCAGAAACATAGAAATCCTCCATAATCAGCCTTCTGTATCTTGGGTTCCACCAGCGAGTAACAGCGTTAAGGTTAATTTTGATGGGGCATCATTCAAGAATGGTAGTATGGGAATTGGAATTGTTATTAGGGATTCGGCTGGAAATATGCTAGCTGCTCTTACAGAAAATGTTAAAGGCAACATGGATATTGCAACTATTGAAGCTTTGGGGGCTTGGAGAGGTATTCAACTTGCGGAAAGTTTGTGTCTCAACCACATCCAATTAGAAGGAGATGCGTTATTAATCATAAATGCCATCAATATTGAAAATCAAATTTTTCTGAGTTTGGACCGATCATAGAAGATGTTATTATGGCAATCCCTCGTTTTTCTAGTTTCAAATGCTCCTTTACTAGAAGAACGGGCAACCAAGTGGCGCATGCACTAGCGAGAGGGGCAAAAGATCTTCATGGTAAGCAAGTTTGGACGTCAAACTTCCCGGCAAAGATCTCCTGTTTAGCAAGGAAAGATATGGAACCGGGGTAGCTGTTCACTCAAAATCCACCCACGACCAAGAATCCCAGGTTTTTATCCAGGGTTACTGTGGTTTTTTGGGCCAAATAATTTTCTGTTTTCAGCTGCTCATGTTTATAATTCTGCAATGTGGGAACTTTTTGCAAAATAAACGATTGCTGTTGAGGAAATTTGGGAATCAGATTTTGTCTGCAATGTGGAAATCATCTTTTGCTACTGAGGCCGATATTTCTCTAGTTTCCACTAGCTTATTGTTTGGAATCCAAGGTTTTCTTGACAAGGATCTTGCTGACTGTTCTATTTTTTTCTCGAAGCTGTTCTTTGGGTGTTTTCTGGGTTGTGGTTTCGTTGCTGCATATTTGATCTGGAGTCTCTCCCGGTGCTTTGTTCTGCTTGTTGTATCTATGAGTGCAATATGTAGCTTAGTGTGTTGCTGGCAATTATCTAGGCTGCTATGGAATAGTGTACCAAGTTGTGGTCAAGCCAACGGTTGGAGTCTCCCCCAGCGGGTTCGGATGGAGCTATTTTCTTGCCGATACTGGAATAAAATTTATCGATGCGAATCTTGCTGTTTTGTCCTCATGCTTCCTGTAACTGTAGTTGGGTTTGGCTTGGGCTTAGTAGCCTTTGCTGCTGCATTAGAGTCTTTCTCAATATGGAACTTGCTATCTGTCCTCATGTTTCTCGCTGAAGGTTTTGGGTTTGGTTTTGGGCTCGTGGCTATGCAGCTGTATCTTTGGATTGGAGATCAACCAGGGCGTTTGGAGTTTCCCCTCAAAGTGATCGCTGGATTTTCTCACACAAGGAATAGCCATGTTCTGGACAACCAAATATGGTTTTATCCCCTCAGGCAACGAACTGTTGTTATGGTCAACCGTTGGCATAGCGAAATCATCATCCCTCTTCTTCTTATGTTTTTTCTTTTTTTGGTTTTGATGTCTGCTTCTTTTTTCTGAGTTGAGTTTTCTGTGGCTGTCTCTCTTGGTTTATGAGTTTACCTTTTTTGCCTTTTCTTTTTTGTTTTGTTTCTTTCTTTTCCGTCATCTCTCTCTTGTTTCTTTCCCCTTCATTCTCTTTTACTTTTTATGTCTTTTCTGTTTTCCTCCTCTTTCTTCTTCTTTTCCGGTGTTTTTTCCTTCTTTTAGAGCAGGTTTTCCTCTTGGTTTTTTCCTTTGTGTTTTGGCCTTCTCTCTATGTCGTTGCTTTTCGGTTTTCTTTCTTTCACATGGTTTCATCCAATCCTAGCTATACGGGATGTGTATTGCATTTTCTCCCCTCGTGTAAGCCCCCCCTTGCGGCTTGTGCTAGGGCACGGGTGTGTATGTTTTCTGGGTGGGTGTGTTGTGGCTTTAGCTATGCGGTATTTTTTTGTTTTTTCTTTTCGGATTGGGCTTCTATGTATGCAGGTTCCTATACAGACCATGTTACTGTTGCTGCGTCTTATAAGGTTTTCTCGAGCAAAAACAGTTTGAAGAATTTTCTCCCCCTCGAGATGGGCTTTCTTGGTCCAGTAGCTGTGACAGTTTTTCTTTGAGGACGTGGCATGGCTTTCCCGGCGACAAGTTGTGTTAGGACCCCAAACTTTTATTTCATATGTAGTCGGGGGTGCTCCCATCGTTGTATTTTGCATAAAGATTCCTATTGCGGCTAAAAGATCACGTTGCTCGTCCGCCTTGTTGAGAGACTGCAGCTGTTTTGAGTTGTGCCCAGTGAGTTCAAAACTACATTTTAGAAAGGGACCCAACACAGGCTGCTAAACCCTTCCACCTGCAGAATGTTTGCCAAGATTGGCTGAATTCTCTTGATGTCAAGTCAAGTGAGGACCCCCATGGAATCCTCTCTAGCAATGGGGGATGCATAGGTGGTGTCAGTTGTGCTTCAAATTATTTTATATCTCTGTCCCTTGTTAGGATGTTATGATGTGCCATGACTTTTGGGGGTATGCCTCCAGAGTTGTGTAGCGTTTAGCTCTCGTTGAGCTTTCCATCAAAAAAAAAAAGCCTGATGTGATAACTCAATGAGAAAAAAAATAAAAGAATAAAAGGTCGTGAAGTGTGTCAATCCAAGATTACAAATCATCGTGGAGGACCTTTTAATAATTACCAAAAAATTGCTTCGAACACAACGGAATTTTTAGCACATGAAAGGTCTCTGGCACATAAACGTCATATTATTGGAGATTTTGCCCTGAAACCCCCCGGATTTTCACTCCTTCAGTCTTTAGTCTCTCTAGATTTTACTCGTAATCAAATCACAAATATCGCTGATTTTCTCCGTCTCAATCGCTAGGGTTCTCAGAATCTGATCGAACTCAGAATTGAGGAAATTCATCGCTGAGTTTTGAGCTCTTCCAATGCTCGGTCTATTGTTCTCACAAACTGTTCTTAAGGTAAGTATAAGTTTTTCTAATAACTCCATCAACTTCCTCACTGCATTACCTGATATATGAATGTATATATACGCATATAAATTTGCTCAAAGATGTATGAATGTAACGTATGTATGTACATTTTGGAAGTTCTTTGATTCGTTGAAGTTCCGTTGGCTGTGTGCTGTAATTTGGTTGTACTGAACTGTGAATTAAGTAAGGGAAAAGTTTTAGATCAGTTGGTGATATTTTGTCAAAGTCTTTGATTTGATTGGGTTTGGTGAGTTAGGGTTTAGAAAGAGAGGGCTCGGAAATGTTGGAACGTAGAGTAAAATGAGCGTGACAGAAGTGTCGAGAATGAAGCTGAAGCCGAATCTTGTTCCTCTCGGGACTCTGATTGGTCAAGAGCTGAGGAATGAGAAGATCGAGAAGCCTACAATTAAGTATGGGCAGGCTGCTTTGGCGAAGAAAGGGGAGGATTATTTTCTGATCAAGTCCGATTGCCAGAGGATTTCGGGCAATCCGTCAACAGCATTGTCGGTTTTTACCTGCCCCTGACTAGGAGAGTCAGGCTGGACTATAACAGGAAAGATAGATAGATAGATAGATACAATTGGGTGGGTAGAGTTGGCTTGCTTCCCAAAGAATAAACACCTAGCAAATCAAGAGTCTCTTACTTGAACCTTATTCTAGTATTTTAGACAAGGCCCAAGTGGTGGCATAAAAGCCTTGGCTTACGTGAACCTCATTCTCCTATTTTAGATAAGGCCTAAGTGGTGGCATAAAAGTCTTGGAACCGCTACCGCGCTTAATTTGAGTCACCATTATTAGGCCTTCATGTGTCTTCGCATTATCGCCTAGACAGTGGTGAAA
>JAULLH010540374.1:0-10811 GCA_035668455.1 Sarracenia alabamensis
GAGCTTTAAGGTTTTAAGAAGTCTAAGACAAGATGACCCTTTGTTCACATATCTTTTCGTTTTAGTAGTGGACAAATGGGGAAGAATGGTTGAGAAGAGTAACGAGATAGTTTCAATAAATTGCTTTATGATGGGAAGGGATATGGTGTCTTTATCTCATTTACATACGGACGATACCATATTTTTTTCCTTAGCGGATGATCCAAGGTTGGCGAAGGTTGTTGGAGTAATATAGAATTTTCGACGCTTTAGATATTTAGATTTCTCATTGGTAATATTGAATTTTCCACAAGTTAGATATCTGGATTTTTCATTGGTGATAACCCCAGAAAGGATAAATTTTGGGCCTCACTGCCAAAAAAACAGGTAGGAGGGGCTAGTGATGGAAAAGGACATTGTTTGTGAGATAGCATACACGTGTATATTGGAATTTTTTGGATCTAGTGTTATTTAGAAAATGATTTAGGTTAGATGGAGGAGGTGGATTAAAGAATGTCTATCGTCTTATAAGATGTTTGGCATTGTTAATAGAAAGGCATATAGGAGCTTTAAGGTTTTGAGGAGTCTTAGACAAGACGATATTGTGTGTCATTTCTTTTCATTTTAGCAGTGGATACATAGTGTATAATGGCCGACAAGGCGAAGGAGATGGAGTTAATAGATGGCTTTACGATGAGAAAAGACTGTGCTTTTATCTCACTTACAATTTACAGACAATACCATATTTATTTCATCTAGGGATGAATCCAAGGTGGGCTAATAACTTGATATGTCTGCTCTAGTGATAATGTGCGAGCTTGTTTCACGTCTTAAGGTGAAATTAGGTCAAAGTAATCTTGGGGGTATCAGTTTTGGATCAGACAGGTAGGCTATAAAGGGTAGCTAGGGCTTAAGGTGTACTATTGAACACTTGCCCTTTACATATCTGGGTTTTTCACTTGATGACAACCCTAGAAAGAAGTATTTTTGGGTCTAAAGAATTGGTAAGATGTTTTCTAGGGGTGGAAAATAGGCGTTGTTTAATAGAGGGCGGATGTATACATGTGTGAAATCAATATTTACTACAAGTCAAGTTATAGTTTAGTGATCGAAAATTTGATAAGGGCCTTCTACGGAAAGGTAGGGAGGAATATAAGAAGATCACTTGGTTAAGCAAAATTATCCACAGTAAAAGGTTGATTTGGGATTCAAAATATTACATTTAGGAATATTTACCCCGTCGGTAAGTGGTTATGGAGATATCATATTAAGCAGAATTCATTTCGGCACTTGGCCATTAAAAGCAACTATGACATTAAAGCTAGATGAGAATTTTGTGTGGTTAGTTAGGAACTTGGGATAATAATCAATCTCCCTATAAAGTATTTCTGATATTCTTTTGTTGTTCTCGGGATTTGTTTCTTTGAAGTGGGAAATGGTTAGCATGCACAAGTTTTGGAGGATGTTTGGGTGGGTAACTCTTCACTTAGCCCTCCCTTGTACCGACTGGTCAGTTGCAGTAACATATCTATTGCTTGTTATTATGGCATGTTCTATTGTGGCTCCTATATCATGGAACTCCAATTTTTGTAGAAATATTAATGATACAAAAAGGGTTGAAACAACGCATTGTTGGTTATTCTTAATAATTGTTTTGTGGGACTTTACAACATTGACAAATGGATTTGGTCTCTCCATTCATCATGATCTTTCTCTTCCAAGTTTTCTTTTATGACGTAGATGATAAATTCAAGTTATGCTCCTTGCTCTAATCAAAAGAAAATTAAAAGAGTGGTCAAGGATCTTAAAACTAAGAATTTATGATTTCTTTAGCTCATAAAATCTCATGACTAATAACATGTTGCAAAAGCAAAGATCGAATAATTATCTTTGCTTTCAATGGTGCGATATGCGTCAAAGTGGAGCAGAATTCTTGGATCACCCATTTTTGCATTGGCTATTGTCTATTCCCCCCTACAATAAATTATTTCATATGATGGATATTATTTGGGTGGCCCCAACGAGTTGTTTACCAATTATCTTAATTTATGTCATAGGGACTTCATGACAAACAAGAGCGCAAAAGTTTTGTAATCTTAAGCCATATTCAAAATTATTTTGGTGATATGCTTGGAACTCCATTGTTTTCTATTTCATTGGTTTTTTCCGTTGTCCCCCCCACCTAGCTCCCTCTCCCCCGCATCCCCATCTCCTACCCTTCCCTACCTCTCAGACTTCTCTAGCGCAGAGGTGGTGGAAGAAGTGATTGTCGGAAATAAAATAGGGTAGGAAGGGTTATGGTTGGAAGAGGACGGTTAGGGTTGGAAGAGGAGGTGGAGGAGGGTTGGGTAAGAAGATGAGTGTCAGGACGTATGCTACGACATGTTCAAGATAGAGATAGACGTTCATTTATGGAGTTTTACTTGTTCAAGATGTGAATTGTCATTTTTACACATAAAACTAAGTATGGTTGTTGATGACTTGGACGATCATCTCCAATTGGACAAGATTGGTTATAATTTAAATACTATAGGAACGAAAGATGTAATTAATATAAAGACAATAAACTAAACTCTGACAGTTTAGAGAGCAAAATTATAATAAACGATTGCTTTGCAAATATTGATTGGAATTCTCCTTTCAAGTCTAGCCTCTCGATTCGTTGGTACTCAGTTTTGCTTCTCCTTACTTGATATGCATTTTATTTGATTGGATAAATGATGGTACGACTAAAATTCATTTGAGCCATAATTAAATTGATGGCGCTGTAAAGAAGCACCTGAAGTGCCATCTTAGACGAACCGCCTGCACACTATAGTAAACTACTAGTCGCTTGGTCGTAAGCCTAATTCATTTATTTAACGTTGAAGTCCTTAATCCTTTGGACTTCACTCAAATTAGGAATTTAAATTTATAGACTCCCTCAAATGTATTTGGGAATATAAACCTTATCATTGGTTTTGTCCCCCTTATGTTGTCCCTTCAAAAGCCCTTTTGGGTTCCTATGTTTACCAATAGTACTAGGATTCAGCACTTGTGGTGGGAAGGGACAGAGTGTCTTTATCTCATTTACTCTCAGAAGATTATGGAGTTAATATTATTAGCTTGGTTACATCATTGTACAAAGTTTAAGCTTTTAGCGAGAATGTTAAAGGTGGTATTAGGTGACACTGTTTAGATATGCAAGGCGCTTTTGTGAAGGGCGTCAAATTTTAGGATGTGTCAGATGTTCTGAACATTTTTTTTTATTCCAGGCTGTGACAATTATTTGTTTTGATCGCGCGCGTCAAATTTTGCATGTGTTGGTTGTTCATGAGACTTGAAGATTACAACAGATCTAATAAGGAAGGTGTTATCCTTAAAGTTGATTTTGAGAAGGCAAACACACTCAAATAGATTCGAAATATTTAGGATTTGGTGTTATTTTGAAAAGAATTTGAGGTTAAATGGAAGAGGTAGATTAAAGAATACCTATGTAAATAAAAATCTATGTAGGAAGTAAGACTGTAAATTGTATTGAGAGTTTGCAAGGTTCTTAGACTGCCTAGATTTCTTATGGTGTCGGGATTGTTTAGATTGTACCCCTTTGGATTCCATATTTTGTAGTTTAGGGGGTATTTGCTAAGTCACCAAATTCGTCCCCAAAGCTTAAAGTAATAGGAAATGGGAACTACAATGGATATCAAACTATCCAATACTCTGTCTCACAAGTGACCCTATTTTGCACGCTTCTAGCAAACAAACTGAACTAAATAGGTGCACCAATAAAGACAAAACATAATGCACAATAACAAACATAACAAGAAAATATAAGAGATTTGAACTCAGGACCTCCTGGAACTAGAGTTCTGACAACATGTTGAGTCACTAATCATCCCAAAAGCTTAAGCTGTTAGGATATAGGCCCAACCATGTATATCGAGTTATCCAACAATATTCATATCGCACAGAGCTTACTTTAGTTTTCTTACATTTGAGATGTAATATTCGTCTCTAATGAAAGGAAAACCACAAAGTTGTCTATTCGTTATTGACGATTCCTGAAATGTGTTGACAAAGAAGTTGAAACTAGATGATTTTTGAAATTTGTTGACAAGGCTTGATTTTGTTTGGTTTTAATATGTAGATATTTTGTAGAGGTAATGCACAAATTAAAATAAAAAAGCATGCAACCTTGATTTTGTAGAGATTCATAATTATTCATCCCCAACACCATACAAGATGACTAGCGACAGTAGCTAAATTTCTATCCTTCCCTAATCTCTACTCATATTTAATCTATCAACTTGGAAAAAAAAAGTTTATTACCTATCGTTTCATTGTAAGCATTTACAAAAATGGAGACTCGTCAAATATCGTGTCATATCAGGTGAAAACAGAAAACTGATGGTGGCATGTCGCTTCCTGTTAACCGAAAAAGAAGAAAGAATGTATCTGATTTGTGTATTGGATCATGGATCAAATTTGAAATGAGTAGTGGCTAGAGGGAACAACCAAGGGACCAAGAGGATTGTTAAAGGTGGGAATCACTATGGTGGAAGGATCTGGTGATAGGTGACGGTATTCCGAGGTGGTCCAACAATAGCTGCCAATAGTGGTGAGGTTAGGATACTCAGAGGTATTACTAGGTAAAAATCGTCACCAATGACAAACATGTTAAATATTGGTAGATTTAGTTCCAAAAAATGATGGTTGACGATGGCAATGACGACCAACAATGATGGTCGGTGTTGGTGGGTGGTAGAGGACCGTAGTGGGTGGACATGTCTAACGGTGGAAGAGGTGGAGGTCGTGGCTCGTAGGGAGAGCTGGTGGGTACATGGTGGGCACAAATGTAGACCGTTAAGAAGAGGTTGCAGATAAGAGGGACAGGTGTGAGCTGGTGGTGGTAGGTTAAGGTGATAGCTAGTGGTATAATTGGTGGCAAAGGTGGCGGCAATGATGGTTAGCGACAACAGTAGGTGCACGAGACAATCAATGGGAAAAAAGTGGCAGCTAAAAGAGGTATTGATCACCGTAACCAGAAATGGTGGGTGGGGACGACTGTTGAGGGAACATGGTGGGTATTGGTGGGGGAGGTGGTTTGTAGAGGTCACAACTAGTACTGGAGGTGGTGGGTGGAGATGGCAATTGATGGGAGGAGAGAGTGGTTGAGATGATGCAGCGTTTGTTGATGATCGTAGTAGAAGATAAGGATGATGAGAGGCATTGGAGAAAGGAGAAGGAAATGAAAGATTATTTACAATACAAGTGAGCACATTTTTTTTAACAAAAATTGGTAAATTTTAAAACTGATTATATTTGTTTGAAAATAACAACAATTTTATCAAACCTGTTTTATTTACATCTTATATAATTAAAAAAGTTAAAAAAAAATAAGATTTTGATGTAAACATTACGAAACAGAGCTTAAGAGTGTGTTCAAGGCTTTTCTATTGGAAGGACTAGCATGGCAACCTAGTTCTATTGTTCTGAAAGTCCTCTAAGATGAAGGGAGTCTCGAAATTAGAAATAGATAGGCAACACCAAAACACAAAATCTTATTATTCCAATGGTTTGAGGGGAATGAATATGTGAACACATTTTTCTTTTTACAAAAATTGGTAAATTTCTAAAAGTGATTATATTTTTGAAAATAAAAACAATTTTATCAAACCTATTTTATTTAACATCTTATGATTATTTAATAAAACAAAAGATTTTGACGTAAACATTTACGAAACGGAGCTTAAGAGTCTTGTTCAAAGATTTTCTATAGGAAATATTAGCATGGCAACCTAGTTCTACTGTTCCAAAAGTCCTCTAAGATGAAGAGGGTCGCCTCGATATTTAAAATGGACAGGCAAAACCAAAACACAAAATCTTAATATTCTAACGGTTTAAAGGGCAATGAATGGAGTAGGTGGCAAGAATAAATACTTGAGCATGTTGTGAATGGAAAAGAGGACAGTAATTTGAGCATTGAAAATACACGATCCGACAAGAAAGTAAAAGCAAAGTGCGGGTGCACAAGAAACACAGGCAAACATAGGATCAATAAACACGAGCAAACACAGTACTATGCAGTAGGCTTAAATACCAAAATCCCATATGTTAATGTGCTTAAGAATCTGAATCTCCTAAGAGACTAACACCACCAATGACCTTGTGTGATCTACTTGCATGTCTTGGGTTCAACTATACTTGTAGGGATGCCATGGCCTAAGACGTGTGGTGTTATGCTTGAGCCACACAGGAATGCTATCATATGGTGCATAAAGTTATAAAACAACTCGAGCATGACTTTGCTAGAGGAGTGGAATGGTGTTGTAATGCAGTTCTGGCCTAAAGATCGACGTTTTCTTGCTCGGTGACATGTTAAGTGCACTGTTTAACACGCGTGTATACACGAGGGGATCACCATGGTAATGAGAGTAACCCTTGGAATCATGTGGGGGTAGAAGGCACCCTTGGTTATCGAAGATGAGCAGTATAGACGTGGAATGCTTAAAGAAGCTTATTAGGTAAATTAGGCGGCAATGCTAACACATGCGTGTGTAACTTGTTAGCCTTACGACACGAAACTGTAGTTGAGCGACTGCCTTGCTTGAGAGCAAGCTGGGTGCAAGGATGTGACTATTGTCGTTGGATGTGTAATTAAATACATGAAGTCTTGACATTGCATCTAGGATATACAGAACTTCCATGAGAGATGTTTGTTCTTGTTTGATAAAGAATAGGCTTGTTAAAGTAAATTTGAAGATCGGGTAAACGATTAACACTCAAATGGTTTAAGACAAGCGAATTCAAGCTTAAGGGAGTTCGAATGGCACGTAGGGACAAGACAACATTAGGAAGAAAAGCCCATTAATCAAATCTCTTCCCAAAGAATTTGAGAGATCTATAAATTTAAATTTAAAATTTGAGTAAAGTCAAAGAGATCAAGGGCTTAAAAGTGAAAGAAATGAATTAGGCTTCAGTTAAAGTGACCCAATACGGGTTTCCTACAGTGTGCGAGATGGATCAATTTTATCTTATGATTCATAAAAACCAAGAAACCAATTCACCCAAAAAGATTTTTTGATTGGATGAGAATGAATGAAGAAATAACAAGCCGTCCTACACTGACCCTAGAACTTTGGTTCTTCTCAGAATTTGTATTATATATAATTGCATATAAAATGAAACCGTGGTTTATATCAAAGCAAATTACCTCTTTTTTTCATTTTAATAGAAATGAAAATGTGAGTGAAAAAAAAAACATCAATAGAAAGCAAAAGGAAGTTAGACTATCGAAACATTCAAATATACAAGATGTTCAAAAATACAAGTACCGTCTCATTTCCAAACAAATTAAGGTCAAGACGAAGTAAAAAAGACCAAAACTAAGCATCAACCAAATGAGCAGCTTGACCCAAAAGAAGAATATCATTCAATATTTGCAAAGCATTGGTTAAGACAAGGGTTTATTACAATTTTCCTCAAACTATCACCATTTCGTTTATTTTGTCCTTATACTAACAATTATTTCTATTTTGTCCCTAAAAAACTTATTCACAACCAATATTGTCCAATTGGAGATAGTCGTGTCCAAGTCATCAATGACCATACTTAATTTTATGGGTAAAAAAGATATTTTGCATCTTAAACAAGTAAAACTCCACAGCTATACATATATCCCTATTTTGAACAAACGTTCGCCTACAACTAAACACTCATCTTCTTTCCCACCCCTCCCCCCCTACAGCTCCCCTTATTCAAACCCAAACCCAAACCCAAACCTCGTCGCCCCAACTAATAGCCATCTCTGCCGCTATTCACCACCTCCCAACCACCCACTCATCTCGCCACCCATCCCACTGAACTCCCTCTGCCATATCCTAACATCTTGCCCCACTTTCCCTCCTAGCCCTCTGTGATGGGGAGGTGGCAGCATAAGTGACTATCAACATCCTTGTCCCACCCTTCCCACCGACCTCCCTTTGTTGCAACCCAACAACCATCCCCTCCATCACTCCCAACCCTCTATGGTGAGGAGGTAGTAGCAGAAGTGGTTGTCGAAGCTGAAGTGCGGGTGAGGTAGCTGGGTTTGGGTTTGAAAAGGGAGGTGAAGGGGGAGGAGCGGGGAAAATGACGAGCTTTTGGTTATATGCTATGACATTCAAAATAAGGATATATATTTAGGCAATGGACTTTTACTTGTTTAAGATGTCAAATATCTTTTTTACACAATTAAATATGGTTGTTGGTGACGGGGACAACCATTTCCCATTGAACACTATTGGTTGTAATTTAAATATGTTGGGAATGAAATAGCAGCAATTGCTAGTATAAGGACAAATTTAATAAAACGGTGATAGTTTAAAGAGTAAAATTGTAATAAACCATTATCGTACTTTCATTGACTAACGTTGTGCAAATATTGAGTGGTATTCTTCTTTCATGTCTCTCAATCCGTTGGTGCTCAATTTATTTCACTTTAGTCAATCAAGACCTTAATTTGTTTGAAAATGGGGCTATACGACTAAATTTATTTAAGACACAATTAAATTAATGGGGCTATAAAGAAGCCCCAAAAGTTCCATCTTTGACTTTTAAACTATCCCACATATTGTAGCAAACTCCTAACGGATCACTTTGACATAACCCAAATTCATTTCTTTCACTTTGAAGCCCTTACTATTTTACTTCACTCAAATTTTGGAAATTTAAGTTATAGAATCTCTCAAATGTCTTTAAAAATAGATCTTATTGATGGTTTTGTCCCCTTGAAGATGCTTCTTCATAAGACTTTTTGGGTTCCAGCATTTACCAATAGTACTAGGAATAACAACATACGGTGGGAAGGGCTGGGGCATCTTTATGACATTTACTCTTTGAGGATTAGGGAGTTTAGACTTTGTTAGCTTGGTCACATCGTTGTACAATGTTTTGGGTAAGGTTCTAGCTAGAATCTTAAAGGTGGTATTTGATGACATTGTTCAAATATGCAAGGTGTTTATGTGAAGAAGCACTAGGTTTTGGTTGTATTGGTTGTTTATGAGACTATTGAATATTACAGCAGATAAAATAAAGAAGGTATCATCTTTTAAGTTGATTTTGAGAAGGCACACTCTTATATAGATTGGATTTTTTAGGATTTGATGTTATTTATAAAAGATTGGAGTAAGATGGAGGAGGCACAATAAAGAATGTCTATTGCCATCTAAAATGTTTGTCATCGTCAACGGAAAGGCCAGTAGGAGTTTTTTTAAGGTTTTGAGGAGTCATAGACAAGGTGACCCTTTGTTGCCATTTCTTTTCATTTCAGTAGTGGACATATTAGGCATAATGGATGAGAGGGCTAAGGAGATGGGTCATTAGATGATTTTGTGGCATCAAGGGGCAAGGTAAGTTTATCTAATTTATAGTTTGAAGACGATGCTGTTTTTTTTTTTTTTTTCATTAAGGGATGAACACTTACACTTTGGATATGTGGGTCATTCACTCGGTTATAACCCTAGAAAGGAATTTTTTTTAGCTCCATTGTAAGAAAAAATGGTAAGAGGTTAGAGTGGTGAAAAATGTTGTTTTTTCTTGAGAGGGGACGTATACTTTGGTGAAATCAATATTTCATACATGCTAAATATACTTAAATAATAGAAAAATTGACAAGGGACTTTATAGACATACCCTATTGGGAGGAATTCACCTTGGCACTTGGTTCTTAAAAATATGAGATTCGAGATAATGGATGGCAATCGTGTAAGGTTAGTAGGGGTAATCTTCGATCGCCTTGCAAAGCTATTTCTAACATTCTTTTGTTGCTATCGAGATTTGTTTCTTGGAAGGTGGGAAATGGTGAACATATCTGATTTTGGGAGCATGTTTCGGTGGGTAATTAGTGTTAAAGTTCCCACGCTTGTACCTACTAGTCCCTCTCTGTAATATATATCTAAAGGGAAGAACTAGAATGGCATGTTCTAGTGTGCCCCCTATATCATGGAACTCCTATTCTTGTAGAAATCTTAATGATAGATAGAGGATTATAAGACGTCCTTGGTTATTCCTGATAATTGTCTGGTGAGAACCTGGCGACATTGAGAAAAGAGTTTCGTCACTCCATTCATCATGAGCTTTTTGTACTAAATATTTCATTGATCACATCGTTGATAAATCAAGTGTTACTCCTTGTTCTTATCAAAAGAAAATTTTAAAAGGGATAGGGCCTCTTAAAATTAAGACATTTATGTGGTCTTTAGCTCACTACTCTCATGACTAACGACGTGTTGTAAGAGAGGCGCAATTTTTGTAGTTTTGAGCAATCTTTACATTTTTTTGTCTCATAGATGGAACATAACTCGGGGATTTTTACGGATAAAGTTGAGGATGTAAATTCGTCATAAGAGATTGTGTTTCTTGCTTTTGTTATCTTGTTGGACTCCTCATCATCCCAATACCTTTTGTATTTTCTCTTTATAAATATACTTTTGAATTGATATACTAATGAATTATTCTTTGTTAAGATTATAGAAATAAATATTATAATTGATCGAGGAAATATTGAGTTACTATTATTAGATTAGTGAATATTTTTTTCTTATTAAGGGAAAGATTTAGTTTTCTAAGTTACAGGTTCCTCAACCCTATATATATGGTGTAATTCCTTTGTAATTCATTCAATAATATTCCTTTTTTTTCTGTTCTAAAATCTCAACTTGGTATCAGAGCAAAAATATGAAAAAGAAAAAAAAAAAAGGGACAAGTCTTACTCGTCGGCGACTCCTGTTCATGTTATGTTTCTCGTCGCAGACTCCATTCTGGCTCGCGCCGACCCTCTGGTTCTCGTTGCCTACTTTAGACATCGTCGTTTG
>JAULLH010540483.1:0-13143 GCA_035668455.1 Sarracenia alabamensis
CTTGATAAATACAAAAGCATGCCTGTTAATTATTAGTTTAGTTCTCTCTCTCTCTCTCTCTCTCTCTCTCTCTCATACACACACACACACACACACACCAGGTGTAAGGTTAAGAAAGTTATAATGAATCATTTTACAGCTTAAAGACTACTCTTTTTAGAAGTTGAGAATATAGAAATTTACAAATTTATCTTTAAAGTTCTCAAAAGATATGTGATAGCCTGTTGGAATGGGATTATGATGCTAGTATACGTGTTTAGATAGTATGCATTTTCCTGTTCTTTCATTTCCTCTTTCTTGTTCTCTTTATGCTTTGCTCGAGGACTAGCAAAGTGTAAGTTGGGGGTGTGATCAGCACTTAATAGTGACAATTCATACCAATTAATTAACACTGAGTTAGTCCCTATTTGTTAACTAATATATGTTTTTGTAGTGTTTTTGTGTATAAGACAGGAATTGGAGGAGTAACGCAAAACAACCACAAAATAGCCACTTTAACAACAAACTGATGCAATCAAACAAAGATCAACAAAATTCATACTATTCATCTGGACACTGAAAGACAACTGTTCTGACGTTGACACCGAAAGTCTAGACGCTTAAACCACGACAATCCAGGCGTTTATGAAGTCAATCATCCAGACGTTTACACAGAACGTCCCGACGCTTATGCCGACTATCCAGATGCTTACGCCGAATTTCCCGACACTCCGAAACAAGAAACTGACATGATCTCCAAGAAATTTTCGTCCGGACGAAGAGGAACGACCATCCGGACGCTTCGTGTCAGAGTTGCTAAATTTGAGGCACCAGAAAAACTATAAAATAAGACCTTTGTGTAACACTTTTATTAATTCCAAAACTCCAAAATTTCAGAAATTTGTTTTAGAATCATAGTTTAGGTAGTTCTTTAATAATTTTAGCCACCCGGGCCAAGTCACCTCTAGAAGGTCCGAACATCATCGAGGAGTTACCGATGACGATCGACATCAATTTGATGATGGAGCTTTGCCCAACCATGAGTGGCTATGTCCCGTGTTTTGCCTTAGGTGATGATGAAGCCCTAACTTGGTAACATAGGAGTAGATAAATTATGCATTTTATTTATGCTTTGTAATCGGATTGTTATGCAACAACGTTATTTTCTAATTAATTGAATCCCCATTTAAGCTTTCTATGATTGAATTAAATGAGTATTGCACGATTGTTTTAACTATTCGAATATGCAAATTTGAGAAAGCTTATGTCATGGACAAGACGGGTCGTATTCCGAACATGCCTTGCTATAATCATGGATAAACTATGTCGTACTTGTGATTCGGAATTTTAAGTGTAGAACTTGAGATACGCTATGCTCTAGATAGGGTATGTCTTATTGAAATTAAAATCTATCTTTTTTGAATATCCATATCGGTCTTGTCACGATAGGATCTAATCTGATTCAAAGCTAGATAAAATAGGAATTATATGGAAACTAGATTATCAAGTGACGGTGGATTCTAACTCTGAAGTGGAACCTATCTCATTAATTACTTAAATTATCTTTTAATTGTTAATTTACTTTTTATTGCAAACAAATTTTTACCAAAAATCCAAGATTTACTCTTTTACTTTTGAATTAAATAATTTAAACATTTTTCTTAACAAAATAACTCATTTTTCATGTGGGATCGACCATGGAATTACTACTTTCTACCCAGTAGTTGTAGATCATGGTATAATAAATAAAATAAACAGTAGTGTTCACGCGATTAACGACTAAGTGACTTCGGATAAACTGCCAGGTCCCTATAGTTCAAGATCCAAACATGAGGGGGAAGAAGCCAAGGTCTCCTAACCTCGAATTGTCTATCATAGAAGCTGAGAATATTAATGAGGAATGGCTCATAACCTATGCTGTAGGTATCGTTAAGGAGCATACTGAGATGGGCTCTATTCAAGTAGTCATGGTCTCAGATGGTGTCCATGATTTCAAGATCAAAACATTGGGAGATAATGTGACGTCCTAACCTTTGAATAATATTCTAATCTCATCTCTATGGTTAGGTGAACCGGAAAGAGAACCAGAACTCGATTAATTCAAGAAAAGCCCCAACATTGTGATTCAACATTTGCTTAAGAAAACCTTGATGTTTATCAAATTCAAAACTTAAGTTTAAAAAGATTTTCCTTGAGGTATTAGTGGATTAAAAACCCTTTATTTTAGTTCCCAAACATGACCTAAAATGCCTCTTATAAACTAAGTTTTTAATTAAACAAAGTTGAAATTTTCACAAACAGAGACCACGTGAGTGGTCCCACTACCGCTCGAGTGGATGATGCAGAACAAGACTTTCTACACTAGATCTTGCAACTTGTTTTTGTATAAAAGCCATGGTTTAATTCCTTATATAACTTGCTATGCAATAATTAGAGTGATTTAGGCCTATGATGGTGTAAATAAATTAGATATCCCAAGGTTAGCCCTCCAAGCAAGAAAAATAATATAAATTTTCTAAGTGTTGAAAATGGGTTTCGAACTTCAATCTTGGGATTCCAATTACATACACAAACATAGACATACTTGCAATCACACTAACTATCTCCAAACATACATCCATAATTCCATAACCATACAAAGCGATTACCTAAGATAACAAACCCTACTACATAAACTATTAAGATATAGTTCCAACTAACAGAGTCTATGGAAATAAACCCACCAAACTAACTAGTCCCCAAATCCTCACCAAAATGCATGCATCAAATGTAAGTGGCCTTATGGTCTTACAATCCTCCAACAACCAAAACTAAACATAAGGTTGATACAATAACCCAAAGTCTTAAGCATAACTATAAAGAAGCACAAGTACTAAAGTAAGTTCATGATAAAAGTCTTCCATGTCCCATATCTAGAGTGATAGGGCATGCATCAAAATCAACTCTACTTGTCACATCTTGACCTTAAACAATATTCTACTTAAACACACTAGGCCATGTGAATAGGAAAGAGAACCTGATTGCGAATAAATCGGAAAACGAACCGCATATACGTCACTTGATTTCTATTAAAGAAAACTTCAAATATTATTAATTTGAAAGCATGATAGTAGGATTGTTTCCCTATCATTCTAAAGCATTAAATTTTCAGCATTCTCATATCAAAATCTTTTTTCCCAAAACCAATCTTGTTTTAAATAAAAGAAGAAATTTCTAAAAATAGAGACTGCTCGAGCGGTCCCTTGTTTGCTCGAACGGACCTTGTAGATTCTGCAATTCTACACTAAATCCTATAACAAGTTTTAGTCACAAAATTTGGTTTTTAAGCCTTCAAAAGTATGATATAACATTGTTGAGATAGTTCAGGTCATTAAGGAGGCTTGTCAAGTTGGGATTCTCAAAGTTTGACGCTTGGAAAACAAATCGGTGATTAATACTTGAGTTTAGAAAATATTTTCAAAATTTGGTCTTAAATTCCAATTTGGGCAAGTCCATATACAAGCATACATACACCTAATACTATCTCAATCATTGCCTCAAGGCATCATTACCATACCATCATTCATCCTTAAAATATTCATCATAAACTTGAAATTCGACAACTTACAACTATAAATGTTTGTAAGACTTACTAATCATACCCAAAAGTAAACTCAAGAACCTCACCCTATGCATGCAACCAATGTGTTTGGCCTTATGGTCTTATATTCTTTCAGCAATACCAAACCAAATATCAAAGTCTAAGTACATTACTCCAACATGAATACAAGTAGATCCATAAAACATGAGAAATAAGAAAATGTGCTATAAGCAAGGTCCGTCAAATCTCGCATCAATAATGACTTGGGAGGATCATGTCAATCAGTCTAACCTTCAGCAATGCTTTACCGTTATCACCTAAAATGTTATTTTAAAACAACATGTGAGCCGAAACTCGTAGAAAATATTATAATCAAAAAAGTATGCATGCTATGCGAGGATTATTATGCAACAATTAATAGTAAACATAAATATAAGTGAAAACTTGTTTTCATAACCAAAATTTTGTTTGCATAATCGTTTTCGAAAATACTTACTTGTCATACTTACACAACATTGACTAAAGTAGTGATTACAAGATTGGTAGTAACCACACAGTTCAATTGACCATAACTTACGAACTTCAACTGAGGGAATGGGCTTCCCGTTGATTCACCGAATGTGCCCCAACTTACGGTTTATGACCAAAGGGATGTGCTTCCCGTCAACTCGTGAAATTAGCCCCAACTTATGGTTCATGATTGAAGGGATGGGCTCCCCATCAACTCATCAAACTTACCCCAACTTACGGCTCATGACCGAAGGGACGGACTAAACTAAGGGGATGGGCTCCTTGTGGATCCACAACAACTCACTAAACATGCCCCAACTTACGGGTTTTAACCGAAGGGATGGGCTCCCCGTTGACTTGCCAAGAGTTATAACAACCGCAACCTCAACACACACGATATATATATAAATATATCATCAATCTCAGTAATTCACATATGATGCAAGAATAGTAAATCATTGCATAATTCAACTCTCAAATAAGGGTAAGCCTAGGCTTACCTATACTACAACGTAGATACCGTCAATCGATATAGCACAATATGCTTATGTTTGTATCAATTTTATGTATGTAAAAGTCTCAATTACATCCATATAGGATCAATTTCACAAGCATAGGGTCAATTGATTATTTCTCTCAAATCTTTACAAATTCTCAAATCTCAAACTCTAGGTCAAAACATGATTTTTGTTCTAACCAATTAATCATTAAATTGATAAGACAGGATGCTCCATAACATGCTAATATAGCAAAAATATCGATCGAATCATGTATACATACACCAAGGGTTAATCTATTTTCATATTTTTCATGAAAATTCAAATGAATCAGTTCAAAATGAAATGTACAACTCATAGCATCTAAATATTCAAGGATTAGCATAAATCCTACCTCAAGAGTGATAAATAGAAGCCAAATCAGTCCCAAACGAGCCTATAATCTCAGTAACCACCTAAAACGAAATTATTTTTTGGTGAAAAATGCATAATACATCAAGTATACCATGAATATCATGAAATAAGTTAAGGAAACTCACCAAACGGAGCCTTAAACCCAGCTAAAACCCTCACCGCCTTAAACTCACCAAACGGAGCCTTAAACCCTATCACCGCCTTATGAGGTTTCTAAAGTTTAAAGAGAGATAGGGTTGTAAAAAGATGTTAAAATCCGACCTTCGTGACGTTTTAAACAAGTCTGGCCTGAGCAGACTGCTCGAGCGGACCCCTACTGTAGAGCCCGACCTAAAATTCTAAAAATCGAGACCCAAATCCAATCCGAATCTATTGAAACTTAACTTGACTCCCCGGAATAATATTTCTGAGATTCTAGAACCATCGACTCGAATTGACGATCCCGAATCAAGATCGAATTTTAATTCGTTTTGAAATTTTAACTGGTCTTAGGAAAATTCTTAAGGAGTTAGTTTTAAAATCCGATTTTAATTAAAACTTGAAATTGAAATGATTCATACCATTACACTAATGCTCTGCTATAGCTCTACCTATCACTTGAAATGTTATTTTTAAAAAAACATATGAGCCGAAACTCGTAGAAAATATGATAATTAAACAAATTGCATGCTATGTGAGGGTGATTATGCAACAATTAATTGTAGGTGTAAACTTGAATGAAAACTCGTTTTCATAATCAAAACCTTGTGTGCATGATCGTTTTCAAAGAAATACTTTCTTTTCATATATACTTTATCTCAACCAATATTGTGATTACAACCTTAGTAGTAACCAAGCACAATTCAATTGTCCTCAGCTTAAGGACTATAATCGAGGGGATGGGCTCCTTGCTAACTCATCAAACGTGACTCAACTTACGGTCCATAACCGAATGGATGAGCTCCTTGATGACTTCCACGAAAGTCGTTTCGAACTTACGGGCTAAAACAGAAGGGATGAGTTCCTCGATAACTCCAACATAATTCGTCCCCACCTTACGGGCTAAAAATGAAGGGATAGGCTCCTAGCCAACTCACTAAACTTGGCCCAGCTTATGGACTATAATCGAAAGGATGAGCTTCCTGATGACTCCCACGGAAGTCGTCTCCAACTTACGGGCTATAACCGAAGGGATGGGCTCCCTGTTGACTCATAAAGAGTCATCACATCCACAACCATATCCATAACATATATTCCATCAATCTCAATAAATCCCATACAATGCAAGGATAGACTATCATTACAAAATTTAACTTTACAAATAAGGATAAGTCTTGGTCTACCCATGCGACATCATAAATAGCACCAACCATCAACTCGTAACATGGCTATGTATATGTCAACTATTATTCATTAGAGGCTCAATTACATCCTTAGAGGATCAATTTCATAAATATAGGGTTAATTTATTATTTTCCCAAAATCTCTACAAATCTCCAATTCCAAACCCTAGGTCAATAACATGATTTTTGTTCTAGTTAAGTAACCATCAAATTTCTAAGATAGAATAATCTCTAACATGCTAATATAGTAAGAAAATCAATCCAATCATGTATATATACACCAAAGGTTAGTCTATTTTCAAATTTTTCATAAATATCCATACTAATCAGTCCAAAACATAACTAATCAACTCATAACATATCAAAGTTTAAGGATTAGCATAAATCCTACCTAAAAGATGCAATATTAGTACAAAAATAGCCCAAAAAATATCACCCAAATCTCAGCAATCACCTAAAACAAAAATAGTTTTGATGAAAATGCAAAATACGCCACATATAACAAGATTTCTATGAGAAATCTTAAAGATACTTACCAAACAGAGCCTCAAATCAACCAAAAAGTCTCTCCCAAGAACCTAAGCACCACTCCCAGGGGTTTTTTAAAGTTTAGAGAGAAGTAGGGTTACAAAAAATGTCATAAACCCGACCTTGCGATGTTTTAAAACAATCTGTCCTGAGTAGATCGCTCGAGCAGTCATGGATCCGCTCGAGTAGACCCCTACTGTATAGTCCGGCCCAAAATTCTAAAAATTGAAACCCAGATCCGATCTAAAAACCTTAAAACTTAATCCGACATCCCGAAATAATATTTCAAAGGTTCTAAAATAATTGGTTCAAATTAACAACCCCGAATCTAAATCGAATTTTAATTTGGTCTAAAATTTTATATGGTTTTATGAAAGTCTTTGAAGAAAAGGTTTAAAAAACTCGGTTTAATTAAAATTCAAAATTGAAATAGTTCATACAATTACATATAATAAGGTTGTAATTATTTCCTCGGATACTAAAGAGAAGAAGGCATATTTGAGCTCAGGGAGTGGCTGAGATTCTGGTTTGAAGCCATCTATGAGTGGTCTTACAGGGAATCAAATCTATTAAGGTGTGTATGGTTGAGCATTGTTGGAGTTCCACTGCATGCTTGGTCCAAAGATACTTTTGTCAAGATAGGGTCCTTATGGGGTGAGGTGAATAAAGTTTATGAAGCCAGCACTTCCAAGGAAGATATTGAAGTTGGTAGAGTTCAGATTATCACTGACCATAGTGCTTTCAGTGTCAAAGGTTTCCAGCTGAGAGTGGGAAGATTTCTCTACCCTATTCGATGTGCTGAGTTATACCCCCCATCATCTCAAAAGGCCCATGGAAGAGGGATACAGAGGTGAAATCCCTTTGATAAACCAAGACAAGAGCAGCAATCTTCAACCCATGGATAAGGCAGCTATGAATGAGGAAAAGGATAATGGCAATTTGGCTCACAGACCAATATCAAAGGGGTTCCCAGTGGATTGCAACCAAAATGTAGATGATAGGTTGAACTCAGAAGATGTAGAGCTTATTAGTAGAGTTGTAGGGTCTGAGAAAGGAAATAATTCCAAGAATTCAAAATGTAGCACGAATATGGAAAGAGAGTATGACAAAACCACTGTTGTAGAGATTGAGCCAAAAATGGGAAGTCAACTGGGTGTGTGGGTAAGTAGGCTAAGATTTAACATGGAAGGAGGTATAGAGGATGAGACCAGGGTATGGTCAGATGAGGTAGCTTCCCTAGTGGGCAAAAAAAGCCTACTCTCCTATTAGCACCCACCACCTTCAGCTGCTGTCAAAATGAGCTAAAAGGAGAAAGAAAAAGCTTTTATTTGAATTGGGCCTCACATGTTCCAAAAATAGAAAGATTAAAGGGAAGAGGAGTAAGGCTTTGGGAAGGAATGCTGAGCATGTCTCCCACACTTGTTCAGTCTCCTAGATCATTGGTTAGCCATCTCTATCAACTTAAGACATTATCAATAGGAATAATTTCTTAACGAGAGAAGTTGAACAAATACTGGAGATAGGGAACCTTATGGGTCTGTAATATGAAGGGAAGAAGGATTAGCTAGTGGCTACTATAATAGCTATGGCGGAGGATGATGCAAGACAAATAAGGGGTGTTAACACAGCCACCAATCAATGAAAATCCTCTCTTGGAATCGTAGGCGTCTTGGGAGAATAGAGAAGAGGAGGATGGTGAGAAAGCTCATCAAGAGCAGGAAAACACAATTAGATCTAATTCAAGAAACTAAATGTTAATCTCTCTCCTCAGCTTTTGTTAGAAGCATTTGGGGAATATAAGATTGTGGTTGGGTGGGAGTTGTGTTCATTGGTAGATCATGGGGTCTATTATGAATTTTGGATTATGCCTCATTTGTACTTACTCAGAGCCTCCTAGACAAGAATTTCGTTTTGCTCCAAGGTGTTTTCCAAGGAGGTTTCAGTTGCGTAGTTGGCAACGTATACGGACCCAACTCCCATACTGAAAGAGGTGAGGTTTGGGAGAAGCTGAAAAACCTTAAAAATTCTTTACAGGATCCTTAGTTCTTAAAATGGGACTATAATGAAATGAAATCCATAGGGGAGAGGTTGGCCTGTACAAGGATGACCCCTTGTATGGTAGCTTTCAAGGTCTGGATAGAAAATGTGACCCTAATAGATATTCCCATGCTTGGCAGGTCTTATACTTGGTCGAATCTTCAACTCTCCCCAGTATAGAGTAGTTTTGATAGATTCTTACTAAGCTAGGAGTGGCTTCGCAATTTTAAGCTCAAACAGTTGGGAATGCCAAGATCCCTCTCAAACCATTTCCTTATTCTTCTTTCAGATGAAAATTACGATTAGGGCCCTCTCCCTTCAAACTCTTTAATGCATAGCTGAGACTAAAATCATTCAAAGAGCTGGTTCATAAGGTATGGAGGAATGATGAGGTAGTTGGTTGGGTAGGCTTCAAAATATACCAGAAATTGAAGGCTCTGAAAAAGGAAATTAAGCTCTGGAATGTAGATGCTTTTGGCAAGATCGATAAGGCTATTATTGAGGCTAAAAAAAGTATCCAGGAGGTGGATATAGCAGAAGAGAATCAGAGGCAGCTGGAGGATAGTTCCATTTATACAAAAGAATTGAGAACCACACTTTAGAGACTGAACATGGTAGAAGAAAGTATGTGGAGGAAAAAAGCTAGGCAACATTGGCTTAGGTTGGGAGATAGAAATACAACTTTCTTCCATGTCATAGCCTTTAAAAGATCGAGGATAAATTTTATTGGCCAACTTAACTATGGGGAGAAAGTACTAACTGTGCTTATGGAGATTAGAGAGGGGGTGACAAGTTATTTCTTAAAGCTTTATTCAGACACTCTAGGTATCAGATCAAGCTTTATAAGCACTGAATTTAAATCCCTCGATATTGAATCGAGCCAAGCCCTTGAAGTTCCTTTCGGAGAAGGTGATGTATCCAATACCCTGAAAAGTTGTGGTGGAGCAAAAGCCCATGGACCTTATGGCTTCTCACTAAAAATTTTCAAAGTCTTCTAGGATTTGACCAAAGATGATATTATGGAGTTTATACAGGAGTTCCATACCAATGCTAAGCTCCTGAAAGCTATAGATTCCACCTTCATAGCCTTCATACCTAAAAACGAGAATCCTCTCTCTTTTTGGGACTACAAGCCCATTAGTCTAGTGGGATCCTTATACAAAACCCTCTCCAAGGTGCTTGCTGCAAGACTAAAATAGACCATCGCATAGGTTGTTGACAGAAAACAAACATCCTTTATTTCCAGAAGAAATATATTGGATGGCATATTGATTGTCAATGAGGTAGTGGATGGATGGAAAAGAGAGAGAAAGAAAAAGCATATACTTAAATTGGACTTCCAGAAAGCTTACGACTATGTTAGCTGGGAATTCTTATGCAAAACCATGGAGTCAATGGGCTTTGGTCAGAAATGGATCAGCTGGGTTAAAGGATGCATCTCTACTCCCTTCATTTCAATTCTAGTCAATGGATCTCCCACCAGTCCAGTAAAAATGCATAGATGATTGCACTAAGGTGATCCCCTTTCTCCATTTCTCTTTAATTTGGTAGCTGATTCCCTCAATGCTATGCTCACCTCAGCCTTGAAAATGGGACTGATCAGTGGTACAGAAGTGGGAAATCGTAGCTTTAAGCTTAGCCATATGCAGTTTGCAGATGACACCATCATCTTTGCTGATCCACTGGAAGCTGAGATCATAATGATTAGGAGTATTTTGAGAAGCTTTGACCTCTATTCCGGGCTTAAGATCAACTACACTAAGAGCCTCATCTTTGGAATAGGAGTGCCATCCTCTTCTCTTAACTGACTTGCTGAAACTCTCAAATGTAAGGTGGGTTCCCTGCCCATGAAATATTTGAGGATGCCCACCAGCTTCAATCCTAAATTGGGAAAAATATTGGGATCCTATTATTAAAAAGTATAGGCAAAAACTAGCTCATTGGAAAAGAGGTTTATATCAAGAGCACGCCGCCTACAACTTATCAAATCCACCCTCTTAAGCCTACCCATCTACTACCTGTCTATGTACAAAATGCCAAAAAATATTGCAAAACAAATCACAAAGATGCAGAGGAACTTACTCTGGGGGGAAGAAGACTCTACCAAATGCAAGAGTTTAGTTAAATGGGAAACTATAGTAAGGAGTTATGACCAGGGTGGCCTAGGGGTGGCTGACTTAAAATAAAAAAATGAGGTCCTTCTACTGAAATGGTGGTGGAGTTTTGGTCAGGAAAGAACTAGTTTGTGAAGGGAGGTTATATGCCATATTCACCCAGGGCAGGACATAGCGTGGCTTCCCAAGAAGATGGAAAGGCAAAAATACTCCAAGTTTGGAGGGATATACTGGTTGTGGGATATAATGGGGGCTGTTTGGCTCAGTTCTTTCATGAAAGGTGCCAAATCAGGCTTAGAGATGGCTCACATATCACCTTTTGGAAAGATGTTTAGGTGGGGAGTACAACCCTTGAGACCCAATTCCCTAGGCTTTTCTCCTTGTCAGTTTAATATGAGGAATTGGTGCAAGACATTTGATGTGGGGAGCTTTCATATCAGCCTAGGAAGTTAAAGTTTAGAAGAACCTTGTTTGAGTGGGAAAAGGCCAACCTTACCTAATTACTGCTGCTCATCACTCCTTTCCAACTAAATCCTAGGAAAGAGGACTCTATGGTCTGGACTCAAGGCAACTGTGGAGCCTTCTCAATCAAGTCGATTTGCTCTATGCTCAGTGACTTAAATCAGGTGACTTCTCTATGTGCTAAAGAGGCATGGGTCAAGTTTGCACCACCATAAGTGCAATTCTCCATGTGGCTAGCTTTGCATGGTAGAAATCTAACCAAAGAACTCCTAAAACAATGACATGCTCTCCCCCCTTCTTAGTCAACCACATGTATTCTGTGTAACATTGAGATTGAATCCTGCAACCATGTCCTGCTGCACTGCTCCTAGGCCTGGAAGGTATGGAGTGCCATTACGGCATGGTGGGGGTGGTCATGGGTATGCCCTTATAGTCTGGTGGACCTCATGGTGTACTAGAAAAGCATGTACAAATGGGGTCTCAAGAAGAAAATGTGGACCCTTATGTTCTATGTAACTATTTGGTCTATTTGGTTTGCCCGTAACAATTATATCGTCAACCAGGGAACCACAAATTAGGCTGCAGTTGCTGATAATGCCAAGGTCAAGGCCGCTCAGTGGATCAAAGCCTGTATAGACCCACATGCTTGGTCGGTTAAAGATTTTATGTATAATATTGAGGCTGTTAAGAAAGTGGATCTTCCTCGGACAAACATACAGTAGTGTTTGGTGAGCATCCCTGATAACTAATCAATGTGGGTTGTTGTCCTACTCCTGTCTTGTTTGTGTTGTGGCCTCCACATCCTTGGGTCAGTTGTATGGTGTTCGGTCTTGGTTGTTGCTTCTTGCTCCACCATGCTTGCTTCAAGAGTGCTACCGTTTTGTTTGGGTTTGTTCCCTACTTGGTGATCCTTGTGCCTGCTGATGCTATAGGTCACCCCTTGTAGTCCTTTTGTTCTTTCCTTTGTTCTTTCTGCTCACTTTCTAATTTGATTTATGAGGATATGAAGTGTTAGTGTTGTTTTAGTTTGTTGGCTCAGCTCCTTTCCCTGTTAGAATCTTGCTTGCTATGGAATCTTGCTGTTATGCTGCTGCAGCTAGCCATTTGCTGCTAATGTGAAAAATTGAGAAAAGGGGTATGGCAGCAAGGCTAGAGCTGCTGCTATGCTGCTTAACCCATGACAAGTTTTTTGCTATCTCCTTTGAGATTTTGTGCTACTACCTGGGTATCTTGACTAGCTGAGTTGCTGGGTAGCCAGTTAATTACTCATGCTGTTGAGCTAGATAGCCTATGACCAATTGTGATGATGTTCGCTTGAGTTACTGCTGCTGCTACTTGGGTCTAGTGTGCTGCTGTGCTTTTGCTTAGGCTGCTGCTTAGCTTGAGTTATTGAACCAATGTGCTGTTGTTATCGTGCTGTCTAGCTCAATGTTGCTGTCGTGCTGCCGAGTCGCTTTGCTACATATGTTGTGCTACCTAGCCCTGCTCTTGGGGTTTCTCTCCTTTAGTTTTCTCTCTGCCCAGCCCTTTGCAAGTTTCCTCCCTTTAGCTTGTTTGTTGGTTATGAATGCTAGTGGTAGTTTCCTTTCTTGTTAGGTGCTAGCCCAGTAGTTGCACTATTTTGCTACTATATATCTATCCCATGTCTCTCGTTGGTATCTTGCCAACTATGGATTGAGAAATTGATACATATGTTAGTT
>JAULLH010540484.1:0-10811 GCA_035668455.1 Sarracenia alabamensis
TATTAATAATTATATATAATTGGTAATAGTAATAAATAAGTTATAAATATGGGCATTATTATATTTTAAAAGTGGTGATAATTTGAATAGAATATTATGAAAATTTATGTTTTAATTTGACTTTTGAGCTTTTTTGTCAAATGGGCAATCTTAGCTTCTTGACGTCCTTAGCCAAAAAACCGAAGTTGCCAAGCAAGACCTAAGTAAGAAGAAGGGCTTTCGTCTCGGAGACTTAAAAAAAAAAAAACTGTATGGTCTCAAAAAATACACAGCAATGAAAGCGAAAACTGCAGGATCAGTTCCAACATAGAAAAACAGATATTTGTCAACACTGTTTCTTCCAGGATAGAACAAAAGAAAGAAATAACTTAAAAAGGTCTAACACCCACTCGGAGATCAAACGGACAAGTATTTGAGAAACAAGATTGTTCAGAATACTGAAACTTGTAATTACTCACTGCAAACCAGACCTGTTTATCACTCGGCTCCACAGGTACTTTTCACCATCTCTGCATCCACCATTTCCTTTTCATTCCTTGCGGTTGCTTTTCTATCGACATTTTTGAAATCTTCGATCATCCTTGCATCCCCTTTCATAGCACTTTTAGCTTTATCCACTGTGTCTTCCACATTGGCTTCTGTTATGATCTCGAGAAGTTCTGAAGGAAGAGCAGCTGGATCAAGCTCCCGATAACCCTTGGGAGCATTTTGAGCTTCTTGACCTGTAAAAATGTAAGAAGGGACTTGATGAGAGAATCGAAACATTTCCTCTCTTGGAATGGTCTTCACTTCTTCTGGGTCCAAGTTTTGGCGGAAGATTGATTTGAAGCCAGCAACTTTAACTAGTGGAATGACAGTCACACCTTGTTCCTCGTTATAATCTTGAAAGACTTCTATCATGTCATATTTTTGTATCACCTCTTTCGGCGTAAGCTCGTTCCACTCAGGAGACCAGTTCTTGTAAAGAGCCCAAACATCTCCCCTTTTGGGAAAAATTTGAACGACTCCTCTTTGGCCTTTCACCCACTTTACCTTGTGTGAAAAGGAATTGAGATTCTTGGAGATTTGATACTTGCCTATCCTGAAATCCCCCGTGGTCTTGGTAAAGCCAGAGCCAACCCAATTTAGAGGGCCGAATTCAGCATTACTTTTGGAGTTCAGCCAACTAATCTGCATCTTGAAATGTCTCTGAGATATAACATTATGAATCAAAGCATAATAGCGAGGCATGCCATCTTCGTCATCGTAAGCAGCCCAAACCTGGTTCGCACCAAAGGATTTCTCGATCCGATCCTTGTCAAAGTCATAATAATCCGAATCGGGAACACTCATTGAGACGACTTCACCAGCCTGCTTTTCATCAGAATCAACATTGGAAGTGGAAAGGGAAGACTTTTCGGGCCAGATTGATTTCTTTGTATCCACGAATGCAGTATTTATATTTATATCGTTCTTTCCACAAGTGGCTTTTTTTGGTGCACCAATGATGGCAGCTTTAGGGTTTTCCATCTCAATCTTCTTGCCGTCTTTAATTGAAACTTTCAATGCAGCAGCCACACTCCATTCATTCAACTTCTTCCGGATCTCCATTCTAGACTTGGCCATCAGCAAATTGCGAATTTCCAATCGTGAAGACTCCCTTGCACTAGTATTTCTTATGGTTCCCGAAGCTCTAATGCTTTCTCTGCCTGACCTACCCTTCTGATATCCCGATGCAATTCCCTGGTCAATTTCCTCATTTGCCCTTGCTATTTGATTAGGCATCTCTCTTCCAGTAACATTTGCCTCAAATCGACCTATTTTCAAAGGCCTGTCTCCTTTTCCAGAACTGGAACCAAAAATAGAAGTTAACCTTCCACCCTTTTTTTTAGAAGTGCTAATCTTAAACTGGGAAGCCTCCAATGAGTGGTTTGCAATAAAATGGGTTACATTTTGCTGCTTCATTCCATCTGTGGGTGGGACAGGCATCTCTATAGCATTAAAGAGGTGTTTGCAACTAGGACAAAGAAGATTTTGGTTAAGGTAATTTCTCAAGTACACATATTCCATTTTACATTGACTGCATGCGGTCCAAAATGTGTTTGGGCGAGGTGGAACTGGAGAATTTGGAGTTGGCTGGCGATTTGCGGCACTCATCTGAACTATACCAGCGGAATTATTGTTGTGAGTAAAAGTTTGGAAACCATTCTTGCCTGCCCGTATTGATGAATTTCCAGTCTGATATATCGTAAGATTCCTCTTCTGGTCGTATGTAGCTCTCTTGGCTTTATCAGACAGCAAACTCCATGCTTCTGAGAGAATTTTAAATGCCATATTTGCCCCAACCGACTTGTTATTAGGGTGAATGATGGGAGCCAGTTTCCTGTATTGTTTCTTCAGCATTTCGTCATCGGCCGTGGGGTCCACTCCCAGAACCCCGTACAAGTCGACTTCCCCATTTATACGTTTATCAGCAGAAATGTACACATCAATGGTTGCCATGAATTGATGAAGACCTTCTAGCTCAGGAAACAATTTTTGAGCTTTCAAAGCAAATTTCTTTGCTGCAGGAATGTCTCCTTCTACCAACTTCTTCTCTGCAATTCCCTTAGCTTTTGCAGCCTCATCTTTGTTACACTCCATTTCTACAATGTTTCAGCCTTTGTATCTTGACGGGCTCGTATTCCCTCCTTATTTTCCTCTTCTATGACTATAGAACACCAAATGTCAACAAGAACTCCACCGCTTATCCGAATTCTGGAGGCCTGATATTCTCGCACACACAATATGGGACCTACCTTCAATTGTGAAAAACCCTAGCCCACCAAAACAATGTTCCTGCATTAACAACCTTCTTTCAGAAAAAAAAGGGAGAATAATAAGACGATAGTATTGCCGTAGAAGTCGGTCATTATTGTTAGTCATATTACACACACCATAATGATGAATCCAAGCACAAGAATAAATGCAACTTTCTATTTACCAAATCCAAACAATTTTTTATCCACGAGTAGAAACATTCTTAATAAGCAACTGACCAAATTACAAAGATATTTGTCGCAATCAGCTAACGAGAATATCAAAACTTCCAAGCACATAAATAAATGCTGCTCTATACACCACACCTATGTTACCTAGAACGCGGATCGTTCTGGAACGAGGAACGAAAACTGGAACGTGGTACGTCACATGTACTAAATTTTGGTACGATAGGAGTAGATTTCTATAACTTACATTATTAAAATGTACTTACAATAAGCATATCAAGCGTGTTCATGTACATACTTCAAAAATATTATAACCAATTTCTTTTCCATTTTTGTCTTGCTAAAACTCAATTTTCTCGAAATTTCATATTATTGCGTTTGATTTTTTCTATAACAATTTTTTTTTTATGAAATAAATTGAAAAGACACGGGGGATCGTTTTGGATCGCTAAATTCATCGTTTTGGAACGAAGGTGTACCATGTTTCGGAACGTGCGTTCCAAAACGTAATTCGTGAGGAGGTGAACGTTTTCTGGTAACATTGTTTTGGATCACATTATTAAGCTCTGTATTCAAGTTATTAAACCCAGTAGTTCACTTAGCTTCTTACAATATTAATGTTAATTTTTTTAAAGAAAATTGGGTTTGAAGTAGGAATTAGAGTTTGGCTGGTAATTTGGATGGAGAAAATATCAGAACATTTTAAGTCCACAAACCACATGGGCTATGTACCTATTATGAAATGTCAAGCAAGTCGATTGCACATGGGCCAAACTACATGGGTAAATTGATTTTAACCTTAAACTAAAATTGTAAATAACCCTTTATGTTCCGCATCATTCTGCTCAACTGAGAAAAAGAACTCTACCTTGAGTTCATCTGGAAATATTGTACTCTGCAATGCCACATTATTGTGTAGTTTAAAAAGATGAGCTATGGTAGTTTTGTCTCGCTCCATGTGATCTTAATTTTGAGACATTTGACAAGGTTTACAAAAATTGATTTGACAACCCAAAGAAAATCTTCAACCTAAGAAAATCAATCAATTCTAGCTTGTCAACATCTTTTGTTGGACGACTATCAATGAGATGGGACAAGTTGAACACATCATTATGTTCAAGAGGCTCTTCATCTATTGTATTTGTGTTCTGCATCGAAATCTCTTGCTCTTCAATGGTTGGAGGAATAGCATTATTGATCTTGTGGGATGAAGTATAATCAAATTTCATTTGGTCATCGTTAAAATGTGGAACGTCTAGTTTAGAACTGTTGTCTAGCTTAGTCAATTGTGAATCTCTATCATGCATTGGTGCACAAAAATTTGTAGTGGATGAGTATCTAAAATTCCAAAATCAATAGCATCTTTATCTTTCTAATTTTGCAAAATGATGACCTTCAATTTCTCTAATGTGGCTAGAATGTGTGCTAGATTGTCGTTAATCTACCGTTGGCGTATATGTATCTCTTACAAAGTATGGTGCAAAGGCTCAAATTTGGAGGACAACAAGATATTGCTAACCAGGGTTGGGCGAGAGAACAATGTTTCTTTTGTATTGACTGATTTTTCCTTTTAGCCTGGGCTGCTTTTCTTGTTTGGGCTGGGCTAGGCTGTTTTAAGATGGGTGGGTTCGAATATACAAGCTTAAATGATTTAAGAATTGGACTTAAAGAAGTGGGAGAGCTTAAGAAAATTATTGAGTTGGCTTATGGGTAAAAAAAAAGTTTGGGTTTAGTATGGGCTTTTGTGTCAAAAAATAGTTTCGGGCCAAGAAAATGAATCTTGCTTGGGTCAGTTTTTTGGATATACAAGCTTAAGTGGTTTAAGGATTGGGCTTAAAGAAGTAGACTAGTTTGAGAAAATTATTAGGTTGTCAAAAAAGTTGGGTTTGGCATGGATTTTGGGTCAAAATGGTTTTGGGCCGAGGCATTAAATCTAAGTCGGGTCAGGTTTTTCCCGATGGGTTTCTTCCTTGCGTTGTGCGGTTTCGAGTTACAGGGGAAAAGGGTGAAAGGAGAGAAAGAGGGGCAGCAGCTAGGGTTTTGGTGGGAGAGAAATGGTGAGAAAAGGGAAAGAGTTTTACTGTAGTTTTTTGGTAAGCAAAGGCGCAAGTGAGGAGGGGAAAGAGATTGATTGCAGTTCGGCAAGAGAGGTTGGGATCGGTTTTGACAAGAGAGAAAGAGGACCGTGGACGAAGGCAATGAAGACTGGTTAATTGTTTGAAGGTAATCCATGGCGACTACTAGTGATGGTGGTGGTGGTGGCAACAATCTTGAAGGTTATCACCGCAGGCAATAGTGAGAGGAGGCAGCGGTGCCGTAAAGAGTACTAGCCTGGTCAATGGTCGTTACTATGAGGCGGTGTGGAGTTGCCGACGGCCTAAAGGGGGAAGTAGTGGCGACACCAAGGAGCTTCTTCGGCAATAGATTTAGTCGAAGAAGAAGAGGGAAATGTAAAATCTCGAGCCTAGGATTCGGTATCAAATGATGCAGCCTATGGAGGGAATGAGAAGAGTGGACCATAGTTGTCAATACTATACCGTACCGACCGGTACTTACCATTTTGGAACAATACTAGTAGTTAGGGCTGTCAAAACCGCCCGGTCCGACCGGGCAGCCCGAGAACTCGGCCCGAGCCCGATGGTCTTCGGCCCGGCCCGAGCCCGATGGTAGCCTGGTCCGAGGCCGAGCCCGAATATATATGTCATCGGGCCGGGCCATGCATCTTGGGCCCGAAGCCCGAGCCCAAAACCGCCCGAACCCCCAACGGTCCAACGGCTCTATTTTCTGACCGTTTGGGATTTTTTTTAAAATTTCGGGTTTAGGTCCGGCCTGGCCCGCTAGTAACGGTAACTTTTTACCATCTTAACCGTTCAATTTTTGATCCTGTGGTCCTAATTATGTAGTCGTTAGGCCCGGCCTGAGCCCAGTCTGACCCGACCCGATCGAATTAATTTTTTTTTTGAATTTCCAAAAAAAATTCTATAAATACTCCCTCCCCTCCCTCAAACACATTTTCAATCTCAACTCTCAAACTCTCTCTCAATTCTCTCTAATTCTTACTTCAAAACTCTCTCAAATTGCTAATTTTTGCTACTACAGTACGGATTTCCTGCTACGTGTTTGCTACATTCGACGAATCGAGGAGAAGGTCTAAATCCCGATCGAGATCAAATATCAACCCGATAAAGATCACGATTAAGAATTGACATTCTTTGTTCGGTTTGCAATCTTTTTTACACTGTTCAATTTACTTTATTGTGAATTTCTGTTGCTATATATTTATATTTATTTGCTAAATTATTTACTGGACCTATAACAAACGTATATTTATTTACTACTATATTTAGTAAACTTTTATATTTATTATTTTAAATAATACTAACTAATATATTTAGTAAACTTTTATACTAACTAATATATAATATATTTACTAATATATTAGTTTATTTACTATATTTAGTATATTTAGTTTATTTACTATATTTACTATATCTAGTTTATTTACTATATTTATTATATTCTACAAATATAAATTATACTATTTTACTATATTCTACAAAAATAAAATATACTACATTTTACTATATTTAGTTTATTTACTATATATACTACACTACATATTTACTATATATACTACATATTTCTATATATTTACTATATAAATATACTACATATTTACTATATTTACTACATATTTTACTATAAAATATACTACATATTTATCATAAAATATACTATATTTTACTATATCTACTATAGTAGTATATATACTACATATTTATTATATTTATTACATATTTACTATATAAATATACTATATATTTACTATATTTACTACATATTTTACTATAAAATATACTTCATATTTACTATATAATATATTATATTTTACTATATCTACTATATATACAATATACTACATATTTGCTATATTTACTATATATACTACATATTTACTATATAAATTTACTAAAAGCTTACACTGTTTAGTTATTTACTTTTTTTTTTTTGATGGAAAGCTCAACAAAAAAGCTAGAAACAACACAATTTGGGGAGCATACCCCCACAAATTGTGGTGAATAACCAACACATCCTATCCTAGGACAAAGTAAATATAGCATATGAAGTTCGAAGAGGACGTAGCCTCAAAATTGGGACGAAGACATGCGAACTACAAAGAGGACCAAACTTTCTGGTCCTGCATCCTTGTAGATCGTTGCTTGGGAGGAAACTCCTTGTGTGCTCGAACATGCCTCAAAACAGTAGTTATCCCCTCCTGTGGATACTGGGGCTTGGGCTTCCTCCACTCCCGCTTCGCCAAACCTGCTCAAGCTAATGCCAAGCCACAGAGACACCTGAGCCATTGCAGCTGGGGTGGGAGATTCCACCACAGGGGAGAGAGGCTGTTCCAACCAGATCTTAGCTCAACTCAAACTTTATAGAAACAACAACAAACAAAGTAGGCTCTAAAGGGGAACCTGTAGAAAAGAGAAAAAGAAAAAACCAAGAAAAATAGATTAAAAAAAACGTCTGCCTGACGCAGGGGCAAAAGAAAAACGCACCCACCTAACTCACGCACCCGGTCCCTTACAAAAGTCGTAAGGGGAAGGCTTTAAACAAAGGTGTAATGCTATGCATAACCGCATAGTTAGGAGAGAAGCAAAAACAAACAAGATACAGAAAAACTGAAACGGGGAAAGAGGAAGAACTATCGCTAAAGAAATAAGAGACCCAAAAAACCAGGAAGAAAAAAAAGGCCATCGGAAGGAGAAATGCATGAATGGATCGGCCGGAATGGAAAAAGAGGGAGAGAAAGAAAAGAGAGAACAGTAGCCTAAGGCTACAACACATAGCAGAAGCAAAGGAGAAACAAGAAAGTCCTAAAACGAGGAAAAGAAGGCGAAAAGACCCAAAACAAAAGGCCAACCCACTACAAACCTAGGCGACAAAACAGGAAAAAAAATGAACCCACCCAACTCACGCACCCGATCCCTTACACAGGCCGTAAGGGGAAGGCATTAAACAAAAAAGCGATGCTATGCACAGCCCGCACAGCTAGGAGAGAAAAACACAGCCAAAAAGAAGAAAGAAAACCAGAAAAAACCGAAAAGAAAATCAGAAAAAGACGGAAAAGGCCGTGGAAAGCAAAAGAAACTGAAACAGCAGCGGCTGAGAAAAAACAAAACAAAAGAAAAACATAAAAAGCAAAAGAAACAAAAAACAAAAAGCAACAAATAAACAAAAGCTTAAGCAAAGGAAACAAAACCAAAGCACAAGGAGGAATACTAAGGGGTAAGCCGAAAAGCCAAGAATTGCCTGGGCAAAGCAACATAGGAAAACCAAAACAAAGCCCCAAAAAGAGGGGAGGAGGGGGGAGGAGCAAGACCAAGAGGTCCACCAACTCTACAGCTAGACAAAGATAAAGAAAAAAAGAAAAAATAAAAAAAAAAACAAAAAACAAAACCATGGACAAAGAGAGAAAAAAAACCAGAGAAAGGAAAAACACTGGGTTGGGCAACGGTCGACCAGAGCTGTGCATACAGGCGGCTGAGAGTAGTCTTGGCTTGATCGACCGGAGCCTGGCATTCGGTCGCCTGAGGACAAGCGGTCAGTCGACTGGGAAGCAGGCAGAGATTCCAGGGAGGCTGCCAAACCATGTAAAAGAGTCGTATTTAAGATAGACTCCTAGCAAGCTTTGATCCCCAATTGTTGTGCCATGACCAGCTAATCCAGCCCACACCCGAGGCTAAACTAAAGAAAAAACAAAAGGAAAAAACCAGCAAATTCTGCAGTAATGAAGCTCCAACTCTCGAAGCAATAGTATGAAATATCAACCAACATCTCCTCCAACAAAATTCCAGAAGCACAAGAAGCTAAGCCACATGATGGTTAAGACAAGAAATTCCACATCTGGCTGCAGAGGTACTGTTGCTACTGTAGAAGAGAAACCCCACACCCGAGCTCAAACTGCCACATGATGACTAAGAGGAGAAGACCCCACACCTGAGGCTCAATTGCAGAAAAACAAGAGGAAAAAAAACCAGCAAAATCAGCAGCAATGAGGTTCCAACTCTAGTAGCAACAGTATGAAATTTCAACCAGCATCTCCTCCAAACTAAAATCCAGAAGCACAAGAAGCTAAGCCATATCTGGCTGCAGAGGAGCTTCGTAAAAACAGAGGCCTAGCAGTGGAGGCCCCAATTTTGGGAAAAGATCGAAGAGATAGAGAACTGAGGTCTTGGAACTTGACAAGGTGAGAGGGACCAGCATGCACTTGTTCATAGGGGAATCCTGAGCTAGCAGCTAAATAGGTTGCATATCTTCTCTAGCTAGCCGGGAGATTTTTTCTTGCTTGCTAATAATCAGTGTCTCTACCTTTTACTGGCATGACTTGGCTTCATTTTGGCCACAATCCTCCATTTTGAGAACCATTTCAGCACACTGAATAGCATCATCCATCTCCTCTGAGCAAAAACAGCAGAACAAGCCAGTAAAAAGCCATTGACGGCATTGTGTAGATCGCTTGGGGATTTCAGATTTGAATCCTCAGATCCAACGGAACAGTCAGCACCAAAATGCTGCAAATGCACATCCTTGAATGACTTAGGTTCATAGATAAGGGAGTTGGCGAGTTGATCGGGGAAATTTAAAGGTTGGTCAAATCCAAGATCCATATTGTCAATATCGTGTAAGCCAAAATCACCAAAGCTATCCACACCCCCCGCGTTGAAAATGGATGGCAAGGTATCTGAAGAACATGCACTTGCTTGTGAAAAATCAAGCCCACCAATCTTTTGAGAACTTAAAATCTTCATTGAATCAGAAGTCACCAACATGGTTGAGTTGGAGCAAAGAACATTACTGAAAAAGTGTCCTGATCCATCCGTGAGAAAAGCCTCATCGTCAAAAGAGACTACGTCCTCCCAGTGTTTAAATGCAGCATATACCAAGTTATGGGCTTCCGCCTGAAAAAAAAAACAGAAAAAGTATGGATGATCAGAAAGAGGAATGAAAAAAGAAAAGAAAAGAATCCCAGGTGCTTGGGGTATGTTTGATTGACCAGATTAAACATGAGATTGCATTATAAATCGTATAATAATTAACAAGTTATAGCTTAAGACAGAATACATAATCCAAATCCGATCAATCAAATATGCCTTTAAAGAAAAATGCCTTCTCGGTCTCGGACAGCTTATCGATCGGAGCATATTGGCATTCTGAAAGAACTCCCATTACTTGTCCCACAACATTGAAAACCACACCAGTTTTCGGCTGGGATCCAAGACAGTACAAGTACAACTTAGGACCAAGTATGCATGTCTGAGCATGGTCTACGGTAACTTCCCACATTTTAGCAGACATACCCGTGCCAAGGATCTACAGGGAAAAAAAAAAAACAAACAAAAAAAACAAAGAAATAATTGTCGTAAGCGAATCACATTTCAGGGGGAAAAGGGTTTTTATTTTTTATTTGGTAGGACTAGACATGATCATGTGATGAACAGAGTTGTATAAAATCATATAAAACTTTATCAACATAAATAGACAAAGCCTCACTAATAATAAAATTGAGGTTCCTTATAAAGCACTAAATTTAGCTGTTTTCACTTATTTTGAACCAAGAAAGTAGACAATAGAGTTCTCATCCAGCATGGACAAGAGGTTTCAAATAAAGCAACCCATAATTTTTTGGACTTGTATTGAATATTCTGAGCAACAAATTTAATATATCAATCTTCCAATGTTTTGTTTTTGTTTGTTTTTTTTAAAGAATAAGTCCGTCTCTACCCTACAATACTCTATCAGTCCCTTGTCCAAGCAGGACTACCACTAGGTAGGCCTTCT
>JAULLH010540592.1:0-10806 GCA_035668455.1 Sarracenia alabamensis
TGTTTGTATTGAACAAGTTGTGAAAAATCAGAGAAAGAAAGAAAGAACCGAGCTTGAGAAAGTTTTCTATGATTCTCTTGTACGTTAGTTTTTATTACAATAAAAGTGACTTTATAAATTTATTTCTGAGTATAGTAGGAATCACCATAAGTGAGTTTCTTGTGTTATTTTCCACCAATAATTGGTATCAGGGCACATAATCGATCATCTCTTAAATCTTCCTAGAAATCAAATTCCTAAAATTTGATTTTTGATTATACGAGAATATTGGTCTTGATGATATGATTCCAACGGTGTATTATACGTAAAAAACGGAGTTCATACTAGCTCATAGTCATTTAAAGCATTGAGAATATTCGCAGCCAAATGCAACCATTGTTGCAGAAATCTCAGTAGAAGAAGGCTCTGCATGTGTCCCAAACCTGACACCCAATCCAACCCGTTTAGCAAGTTTTTTTTTTATAGTTTTCTACTTATTAATTGATTCAGCCATTTTCTTGCTAATTTCTTGGCAAGTCAGATCCTTACCTATCATTTTGGACCATTCCAGATCTAACTGTGAGGTCAGATATATCAAATCCAGCCTCTAAACATTTTGAAAAGCTTGATTAAAGCTTTAAAGTTAATTGATGGCTGCTCCAAACATATTTTTTAAGCCTCGGCTTCCACGATTGGGTATATTAAGATAATTATGAAATTTGAGTATTCAGATAAAGGTTTATTAGCCTCGCAAGATCTATGAGATCTAGTGGAGAGAGGCTATAATGAACCAATCTTGGAGCAAGCAGATACTCAATTGACGGAGAATCAGAAAATTATTCTTCAAGAAACAAGAATAAAAGATTAAAAAAGCCTTGTATTTATTATATAAAGGTATCGACAAGTCAAATTTTGAGAAAATTTCCGCTGCCATCACATCCAAAAAAGCATGGGAATTCTTTGAAACTCAAATCGAGGAATTGAAAAGACAATGAGAATTCGACTCCAGGTATTAAGAGGTGAATTTGAATTATTACATAAGAATGATAATGAGTCCATTTCTGTGCATTTTACTAGAACATTGTCTATTGTCAATTAAATTCGAAGATATGGAGAAAATATTGAAGATGTTTGAAGCTTAGAAAAGATATTGCGATCTCTTAGTTTAAAATTCGAGCACGCTGTACTTATAGTTGTAGTTGCTGAAAAACGTAAAATCCTTATTTATTTAGTAAAACGTGATTTTACTTAGTGATTTAATCAATCCAACAATAATCAAACCATGCAAACTAAAGAACGAAATTCAATCCACACGACAAAACGATTTTTACGTGGAAAAACCCAATCGGGAAAAAACCACGGGATCGAATCCTCGATCCAGGAAAACAATGCACTAAATAAATGGTTTCAGTACAAACTTACAACCCTTGATTGAATCCACAACCCTAGTAGTAAACTTATACGCCGAATCCTCACGCCCATTCTTCGTGCCTTGTATCCTTGCACAGCGAATCCTCGCTGCCGTCAGTCAGAATCCTCCGACCCGAACCCAAACCAGAATGATTAAAAGTGTGTTCTTGCTTTTCCAATCTCCCTTCAAGCTCTGGATCCCAGTATTTCGTCACACCAAAGCTCAAGAAGAAAAGCACCCAAAAACCTCAATAAACCAAAACAAAAACGCGGGGATACATTAAGCGCGCTCGAGCGGGCTAAAGCGCGCTCGAGCGCGGTATGCCTGGCTGTAATCCGAAACAAACTCCCCCAAAAATCTCACCCAATCTCCTAAAAAGGAAACTAAGATAAACACAAATCAATCTTGCGAAATATCCCTTAATTGCCAAATAAGAAATGTAACTTAAGACAAACTTAATTAATTCTTTAAAACAAGATTAATCAACTTTGAATTAATGTGTATTTGTAGCAAAAATATATTAAAAACATATTTATTTAATCTTGTAAAACACGATTAATTAAATATGATTTAATCCTATATTTCTAACAAAAATACATAGAGTATTTTTCCTTTTCTTGATTTTCTATCAATACGAACTAACCCTAGTGTTTTTCATAAGTTATGTTATAGACTTATAAATCTTTTGAACTTATTGGTGTCCAAATTTTACAATTTAATTTAATGTTTTAAGTACCCAAACACGTGGTGCAAACTGTTTCAATTGCTGAATTATTAAAGGAAAAATGCTAAAAAGTTAGGTTAGCTAAACTTAATAATTTTGTAAGAAAATTTAGAACTTCTGTATAATTTTTGTAAATTATTTGTGGCATTGAAATAGGTCAATTCTTGTTATTAGACTCGAAGTTATGTAAAAAAACATGCGTTGAATTAATTGCACCTTATGCTTTAAGTGGATGTGCCTCATGCTTAAAATTAGTTGTATCTTATGCTGAATATGGTTGCAACTTATGTCTTAAATATGATTATACTTCATGCTTAGAAGTGACTGTAGATCATGCATTGATGTGGTGGTATCTTGTGCATCAACCGAGTAATGGTTCATGCATAAGTTCATTGTACCTCCTATATCGTTAGTGTTATACCTCATGCGTAGTAGTGTTATGCCTTTGTCTTGGTCAGTGAAAGTGTATCGATTTGGAGTCAGTCTCACTTGGTGTGAAAATCCTAATTTTTATTGTCATTAATTAAGTTATTAATGATAATTAAGCAAATAGATAATAGGGTTGCGCGTCTAACAATCGGGACTTATCTCAAGCTTGAAAAACCCTAAAACTGGAAGAAACAAATTCAAATAATAAATCATAATTCAAATTACATAACCAATTTAGGAAAAAAATTAAAACTTTAAAAATTACAAGTAATGAAAACATAACCTTACTTTAATTCAAATAACAAGAAATTAAGCATGTAGTCTACCTGTAGGGTTTAAGCCAAAATTAATAATGATACAAGAAGAATAATAAAACAATTAGAACTTAATAAGTTAAGGTACAATTTTAATTCAAAAATGCACAATTTGACAAAAAAAAAGGTCTTTATTTGGCCTAAAATTCGGTATGTAACAAATGAGATAACAAGAAAATACTAATTAATCATAACAATTAAAATTACAAATTGGTTCAATTCTAATTAAAAAATAATTAAAAAGATACATTAAACACATTATTGGACATTATACTCAATACTAGTGTATTAAGTGGTCCCAAAATACAATATAACACTAAAATACAAGAAAATGCAAATTTTCAAACACCCCATCTGCCATTGCCACTACCACATGGAGTGTTTAGTACTCAATCACAATATAATATTTTATGTGTCATAGTGGGGAAGTATAAAATGTCATGCATTGGACCAAATTTTTTCACTTTCCCTACCAAATCATTTCACCACATGCAAATATGGTCTACATCATCTCACCACCTCCCCTTGGTCGAAATACCCACTGCCTCATAGCTGCATTTTTGTTCCATTATACTATTAGTGTTGAGAGATAGAGAGGGATTGAAGCAAAGAGGAGAAAAACTTAGTTTTTTACTAAGTTTAAAGACTAGGCTTGGAAGAGTTCAAACCATAAATCTTCATCATTATCTTTTTCATCAACCCTATCCCCTTAATTAAGGTAGGAATCATATTCTCATACATTTATTTTTCATTTTTAAGTGCTTCTTGACTCAAAAGATTCTTGAAGGATCAAAGTCCTTGTTATTGCTCAAGCAAATTTTTTTGACCTTCAACATTACCCATCTTTCCATTTTGTTCAGTCATCTACTTCTTTTTTATCTAAACCCATAGACACGGTCTAATACCTCATGAACAGACGATATTCATGGGAGATAAGGCCATGCATGCAAGGATTTTGAGTCAAATAGTCTTAAACAAACACATCATTGAATCTGTCATGAGGATGTTTTGGGAAAATTTGTAAATGGCCTGTGAATTTGACTAATCTAGACTTAGAAATGTTCTCAAAAAAAATTTTGGGGACTTCCTGGGCATGTCCTAAGAATGTGTGATGTTTGGACCAACAACTTCATTTAGTGGCCATTTTGTGTATCGAAATCATTTTTGTGCGAAACTGGTGGAAAAAGTCAGTCATATGTCTTAGAGTTCTAACCCCATTAGAATCTCCCAAAAAGCTTTTAAAGTGAGCAAGTTATGGCATTTTTAAGAAAGAGTGTCAAATCGAAATATCTTGTGACATTATTTTTCTAATAAATACATTTTTATATATTTTTGAATAAGGTCAATTTCTAGAGCTTCATAAGACATTCCTACGTTACCAAAAATATTTGAGAACTATATCTATAGTGTATAGGCTCCTTTTTATTTTTATTAACATAGTCAACGAGTCTGCTCAAAACTGTGTTTTGGTTCAGACCTGAGACACAATTTTAAACTGTCAAAACGAGGGCCTTCTGGTCAAAATCTTCAAAATTTAAAACTAGAAAATTGTTCTGAATATGTCAAATACGTTACCTACAAATTTTTAGAATTTAAAGCTTAGTATATGATGCTTCGCGAAGTAAACACAATAACATAAATTTTAATTCGTGAAGTGTTTTGTTACATTAAGGTATGCTATGCATATTTCAAGTGTGATTATGGTTCCATATTGTGCTACGCTAATGTGGTATGTGTCATTATCAATATCTGATGAGGTCAAAAACCATACTAGACGCCTTAGGACATAAGTTTGTGGCATGATTTAAGGTTGACAAGCTATTAGTTATTGATATGAAACCATATCCTTTAAAAATTAGCTTTAAAAGACTAATTAAAATTTTTGACAAAATTACATGCCATGCCATGCCATGTTGTTGTATGATGTATGTGACTTAAAATAATCATCTAATTATCTAAATTAACAAGTTTTTTTTTGATAAGTGAATATTCATTACTTGAGAAAATTTTTCCTATAAACGATGAGTAATTGCAAAGTGTAAAATTTCACTTATTTCTTTTTATCATTTATGATTTCATGGAAATGTCATGATATTCTTATGTACATCCATATTACACATTACACATCCATTAGCATGAGGGATGGGAACTTACAGGGATCACCAATTAAATAAAGAAAAGGTAAATTTTAACTTTAGGATTGGTGATTTTCATACACGTCCCCCAGATATGATACTATTTGAAGGGCTAAATACACATGAAAAATCTTGGGTTAAATGCCATAATGTTATTTTTGAGCCGTATTCCATGTTTTATTGAAAATTATTGTAAGGATGGCGTTAGATGAAAATCAATGGCTAGATTACGTTTGTCACACACTATTCCTAAATTAAGCTCCGACAATTCGAGTGATAGAATATTCCACGGCCTCACCATCTGGATAATCTCGTTAAATAGGTAATTCGGAGACGTTATCCCATGGCTGTGAGGAGAGAAGCCATTGGTTGGTAGATCGGTTAGTGTGCATTGATCGGGGTTAGAATGGTTTCACTCGATCAGGTGAACATAAAATAACCTATTGTTAATTAACTTAGGGCCAAAATGGAATGCATCATTCTATTCTCTACCATATTTCTATTATTTCTTAATTTTTACTTGTATATTATCTTGATTCCTCTATTATTGTTTACAATACCAAGTATAATAGAGCTCGAGGTTTTGATATGACAATGTTGTTGACCATGCTGAGGAGCCACGACTCACATGAGCTTGCGCCTTATACCCCGACCATTGGACACACCCTCTATATTAACTTAGTTTATTTCTATGCTTTTGAATTATGCTCAATTGCAATGGGTTTGTAACATTATTATTGCTTCTACGCTTATGTCTATAATGTTAGCAATTTATCTTACTTTATGTTATGAATGGGTAGACTTCTTTTACTTTTATTACTATTTAACTTGCTTATTTAGACATTATCACTCTATATGTTACCAAAATTAAGGGTATCACAGTATTGTATGATAAGGAGAATGAAATAGACGATAGTTTAAAGAAACAGTCGACAGTTTCACCTCATGAAACAGATGACAGGTTGAAGAAACAGTCGACAGTTTCACCCTGATACAGTCGACTGTAATCTATTCAGTCGGCTGTGTTACTCAAGAATTGGTTCCGCAGTGATTGTTGTAACAGAATTCTAGTGTTTCGTTGTAACAGAATTTCTGAAGGGAAAGTTAGTTGTAGCTGTGTGTGTGAGGACATATATATTGTAAAATGTAGAGGTAATAGCTATGAAATTGAAAGATACTAGAAAAGTAAGAATGGTTGTATCTTGAAGCATACTTGAGAAATGAATAGAATGAGAAATCCTTTGTTCTAAAATCTTCTCATGGTATCAGAGCTTCTGAACTCCAACGAATAGAGATCCTGAAATGGAAGAAGCAGAGTCGTCTGATCTTCCGCCTGCACTCAATCGACTGATTACCAACTTCGTCAATTTCGTCAATGTCAAACTCGAAAATGGGAATTATCTCATCTGGAAAAACCAATTACAGACAATACTTTGAGCAACAGGTTTCTTGAAGTATGTTAATGGAAGTGTCTCAAAGCCCTCACCGACTACGAAGGACTCAACAAGAAAAGAGGTAATCAATCCTGAATTCAAAAAATGGGAAACCATTGATTCTCATCTCCTTAGTTGTGTTATGGCCACTTTGTCGCCATCAATTTATTCCTCCGTTATGCATGTGCAAACATCTTATGAGGTCTGGTGTGTTCTTGAGAAAAGATTTACAGAGTTATCACGGTCACACATACATCAGTTGAAAAGCAAACTCAATAACATAACCAAGAAAAACATTTCAATGGAAGATTATCTTTCTCAAATCAAAGAAATTTCGAGTCAGTTGAATCTTGCAAATGCAAGAGTTGAAGATGAAGATCTTGTCTATATTACTCTGTGTGGGTTACCTGAGGAATACGACTTGTTTAAAACAACAATTAGAGCAAGACCTGGATCCATCACAATGGAAGAACTCTCATCCTTATTGTGCTCTAAATCAATCCATATCGAATCAAAGATGAAGCAAGTGTCAAATTCAGATCTAACTGTAGCGTTTACTGCTTCAAAAGGAAATCCTTCTGGAAATTTCTCTAGAAATCCCTCTGGACACCAAAATTATACTAGAGGAAGAAATTCTTACAGAGGAGGCAGAGGTCGAAATAACTCCTACAGAGGAGACAGAGGAAGAAACTTTGGAGGGAGGTTTTCTTACAATAATAATTCACAAAATCAAAGAAGTTCACACGGACAATATGGTCTAATTTGTCAGCTATGTGGAAAATCCAATCACACAGCCTTGGATTGTTGGCACAAGGAAGAGTTCTTGAGTCAAGGCATAAACTCATCAACTTCGAATCAGCCAAGAGCCTTTGTAGCTTCTGCACCAGATAATTCCAATGCGTGGTATCTCGACACAGCAGCTACGGATCATATTACAAATAATTTGGAGAACCTTGACTTGTATCAACAATATCTAGGTTCAGATCAAGTCACTGTTGGGAATGGGGCCACGGTTCCAATTCGTCACAACGGTAAATGCCTTCTTTCCACTCCTCAATGCAGTTTCAAATTGAACAACATTCTTCATGTTCCAAAAATCATAACAAATCTACTCTCAGTCTAACAACTTGCCAAGGATAATCATTATATGATTATTTTTTATGAGAAGTCTTTCATTATTCAGGACAAGGAAACCAATCAAATACTTCATAAAGGACTGAACACCAAGGGCTTATATCAACTGAGTTCTACTGCTCGTGTTGCTGCTATACCGAAGCCCGCTGCTCATATTGCTGCTTGTTCAAATAATACCTTTGATCGCTGGCATCAAAGACTAGGCCACCCTTCAGGTCTAAAGTTGAAGTGTATTGCTCCTAGCTTGAATATATCAAGAAATTTTGATTTTTTAAATAATAGTTGTGAAGTTTGTCATGTTGCCAAAAGTCACAGACTTCCCTTCAAGACTTCAATGAGTGAAGTGACTAAACCTTTAGCTCTTATACATAGTGATGTGTGGGGCCCCTTTCTTCATTCAAAATCCATTTTCAAGTACTGTGTTTTGTTCATAGATGATTTTAGCAAATTTACATGAATTTTTCCTCTATCCTATAAAAGTGAAGTTGTTAGCAAATTCATTGAATTCAAAGCCTATGCAGAAATTCATTTTCATACCAGAATTCAGACCATTCGAACCGATGGAGGGTCTGAGTTTATAAAAAATACTATGCGACAATTTCTTGCTACTCATGGGATTGTTCACCAACATTCGTGTCCATATACTCCTTCTCAAAATGGAGTTGCGGAGCACAAACACAGACATGTGGTTGAGACAGCAATTGCACTACTAGTTCAGTCCTCTGTTCCTCTTGATTATTGGTTTGAAGCCATTGCCACATCGGTTTTTTCTTATTAACAGGATGCCTGCTATTAAACTCCAAAATCAATCTCCGTTTGAAGTGTTATTTCATAAAGTTCCTGAGTACTCTACTTTTAGGACCTTTGGCTGTCAATGCTTTCCTTGGCTCAAGCCTTATAAATCTCACAAACTCCAACCAAATTCTGTTCAATGTGTATTTCTTGGATACCATCCTATGGTCAAAGGATACCGATGTCTTGATCCTATAACTGGAAAAATACATCTTTCACGACATTTTACCTTTATTGAAGATGTTTTTCCCTTCTCCAAATTCATTCAATCTTCCAATGTTCAGGTTCCATCCACCTCAACTCTAAATTCCTTTTTCTGGTCTTCCAAATCTACTTCGACATAGTCGACTGCATCGACCACACAGTCGACTATGTTACCCGCTGTGTTACCCACTTCGTTACCTACTGTGTCATCACCACCCACTCAGTCGACTACTGCTCCCACAGTCGACTGCAGAACCCACTCTCCTATTCCCCAATCTTCTTCCTTATCTCATCCTACACTCACTACTATTCCTATTGATTCCATCACTATTCAGCTTCCACCTCTTCCAGCTGTTCCTACCTCTTCGACAAATGTTCACCCCATGCTCACATGCTCTAAGTCTTCCAACATTTGCCTAATAGCAACTACTCAACCTTCTTCTTCATTCCTTGATATTGAACCTAAAACCACCAAATCATCCTTTTCTTCTCCTATTTGGTGATCAGCCATGTTAGAAGAGCTTCGAGCTCTCCACACTCAGAATACTTGGACCCTAGTTCCTTTACCTTAGCACAAAAATTGTATTGACTGTAAATGGGTATTTAAGATCAAACGCAACTTTGATGGAAGTATTGCAAGATATAAATCTCGCTTAGTTGCAAAAGGGTATCTTCAAGAGGCTGACATTGATTTCCATGACACGTTCAGTCCTGTGGCTAAACATCCAACTATCAGAATTTTTCTATCTCTTGCTCTCCAATTTCAATGGCCCATTAAATAGCTAGATGTGTCTAATGCATTTTTACATGGTGTGCTTAATGAAGAAGTGTATGTGTCCCAGCCACCTGGGTTCTCTGATCCAGCTTTTCCTACACATGTGTGCAAGTTAAACAAGGCCCTATATGGTCTTAAACAAGCTTCGCGAGCTTGGTACTCTACTTTCTCCAACTTCTTACTTACTCCGGGCTTCAAACACAGCAGTTGCGATCACTCTCTCTTCGTGTATAGGTAAAATAACTGCCTTGCCTATCTTCTCATATATGTGGATGATATTTTGCTAACAGGGTCTGATCAAAAGTTTCTTCACTCCCTCCTCACTAAAATGCATTCGGCTTTTGCTCTCAAAGATCTTGGTTCGTTGTCCTATTTTCTCGGAATCTCTGTTATTCCTCAACCTAATGGATTTTTGTTGTCTCAACATAAATATGCTACTGATATTCTCAAGAAAGCAGCCATGACTGATTGTAAGCCTTGCACCACTCCACTTGCTGTAAAATCTTCCCTCACAGCTCACGACACTCTTCCTTTCTCACAGCCTTTTCTTTATCGAAGTATAGTTGGTGCGTTGCAATATCTAACTATTACTAGACCTGATCTGGCTTTTGTTGTCAATCAAGCATGCCAATTTATGCATTCGCCCACTAATGCTCATTTTTCCCTTGTCAAACGAATTCTCCGTTACATTAAAGGCACTTTACATCATGGTCTGTCATTTATGTCTGGTTCATTAGATCTTCTTGCCTACTCAGATTCTGATTGGGCAGGGGATCATTTAGATCGGAGATCTACCTCGGGTTATTGTGTTTTTCTGGGTACTAATCTCATTTCCTGGTCTACGAAAAAGCAACCTACGGTTTCTAGATCTTCCACTGAGGCTGAGTATAGAGCCTTAGCTCTTGTTACTGTCGAATTGTCTTGGATCAAGATGCTTTTAGTTGACATGCATATCTCTCCAAATATTCCTACTTTACTGTGTGATAATATTTCAGCAATGTCATTGGCATCAAATCCTGTGTTTCATGCTCGCACGAAACACATTGAGGTAGACTACCACTTTGTTCGTGAAAAGGTGAATGCGGGTCTCATATCGTTGCGTTATGTTTCCTCCTATGATCAATTAGCAGATATTCTTACCAAGCCCCTAGCTGGGCCTCGTTTTTCCTATCTTACAGACAAGCTTATGGTCAGACCTTTGCCCATCAGCTTGAGGAGGCATGATAAGGAGAATGAAACAGATGATAGTTTGAAGAGACAGTCGACAGTTTCACCTCATGAAACTGACGACATGTTGAAGAAACAGTCGACAGTTTCACCCTGATACAGTCGACTGTAATCTATTCGTCGACTGTGTTACTCAAGAATTGGTTCCGCAGTGATCGTTGTAACAGAATTTCTGGTGGGAAAGTTAGTTGTAGCTGTGTATGTGAGGACATATATTGTAAAATATAGAGGTAATAGAATGTAATTGTA
>JAULLH010540700.1:0-10804 GCA_035668455.1 Sarracenia alabamensis
GTTTTCTTTTAAATTAGATTTATTTAGATGTAGCAGGCTTTCGGACCAACAAAGAAGGGGTCAGTCAACTGGAGGGGTACCTCCGGTCGACCGAAGCTGGGCAATAGGACCTCAGTCGACTAAGGTCTCCCCCTCAGTCGACCGAACTGTTTTAAAAAAAAAAAATCCTTCTTTTTGGGTGGGATTGTTTGATGAAGAAATTAACTTAGAATTTTATATATCTTCTACTTTCGGTTAGAATGCCCTTAAGGTGGTTTGATAACTTAATAAAAGAAGAAATACTTAAAAACTTTGTGGAGAAAATAGTGGGTTTTGTGGTTAGACTTAAAAAGAAATATGAAGATGAAGCTTTTATTAATTAAAGAAAGATTTAATTAATTCTCCGGTCTGGACTATGGTCCCAGTTGGGAATCAAGACCTTACGTAGGGTATTATCAAGACCGTTGTGCCCAAGGGCAAGGCCGAGATAAGATCTCATGCCTGGACTACGGTCCCAATTGGGAATCAAGACCCTATGGAGGGTATTATCAAGACCACTGTGTCCAGGGGCAAGACTGAGATAAGATCTCAGGCCTAGACTATGGTCCTAGTTGGGAATCAAGACCCTACAGGGGGCATTAACAAGACCGTTGTGCCCAAGGGCAAGTCGAGATAAGATCTTAGGCCTGAATTACAGTCCTAGTTGGGAATCAAGACCCTACGGGGGATATTATCAAGACCGATGTACCCAATGGCAAGGCCGAGATAAGATCTCAGGCCTAGACTATGGTCCCAGTTGGGAATCAAGACCCTACATGGGGTATTATCAAGATCAATGTGCCCAAGGGCAAGGCCGAGATAAGATCTCAAGCTTGGACTACGGTCCCAGTTGGGAATCAAGACCCTACGGGGGATTTATCTATCTGCGGCGTTTATCAAGACCCCAATTGTAGGGGTCTGACCTGTTCTAATTTCATATTTTTATTTAAAATCAGGATTTAAAAAATATTTTCACAGAAGAACTGGTTAAAATTTTATTGCTAATTAAAATTCGATCTTAAGTCGAGCCCGGGTACTCAAATTTAGTGGTCTGGAACCCCTAGAATATTATTCTAGGGTGTCGGGTCAAGTTTCGGGAGTTTTAGATGTGATTTGGACCTCGGTTCAGAAATATTTTCTAACGGGCCAAACAGTCTGGGGTTTGCTTGAGCGACCCCATGAGCGCTCGAGCGGTGTTCGCTCAAGCGAACTAAAGAGCGCTCGAGCGGTGTTCACAGAACAGAAGAGTCTGTTAAGTCGCGATTTCAAGGGTTTCGAAGTTATTTTATTTTGTTTTCGTTTCTCTTCGGCAAAGAACTTAAGGGAGACGATTAGGGTCTGAAAAGGGGTCGTTTGGCTTGTTTCTAGACCTTCCATCGGTAAGTTCTTGACGATTTTATACTAGATTCTTGAAGATTTGCAAGGATTGCTTGTGTTGATCCCAAACCCTTTTTGTTTCAGATTTTTCCATGATTTAAGACTCGGGATCTTCAATTTCTAGGCTTTCATCTTCGATTTCAGGTAGGAATCTTGATATCCTATGAACCCAAGAAGATTGAAGTGAAGTATTTTTAATTATTTGAAGTTTTAAGGTGATGTTATATAAAAATCAAAGGTTGGCCGAACCCTAGTCTATTGTTTTTTGAAATTGCTGAAGTTATTGAGGATTCTAGAGTGTCTAAAATAATTTAATCATGTTCATTGATAACCTAGAAGTATGTGGTAGAATCCTAGCCTTAGGACTAGAGTTTGACGATTGGTATTTCCTTCAATTTGGGAAAAATTGTATGCTAGTTTTCTAGAACTAAAATAAATGGGTTTTATATATAATTAAGCCCCGTGTGAGGGTTTTGAATATAGTTAAGCCCCATGTGAATGAAAATTAATAGGTTGAAGTCGAGGTTAAAGGTTAGGGATGTATAGATTTGGGAGAAGACTAACAGGTTATAACCAAGGCTCTCTCCTTTGGGTTCAATGAATGTATTATAAAATTGTGCTTTGAACTCAAATCAAAGTGCATAAACGAATGGTTATAGTGATGAATTGAATTATATCTATTTGGCTTTTAAAAATCGAGGTTTGTCACTGTTAAATAGTTGTTGGTTGACCACATTCAACAAAAACACCTTGCCCCCACAATCATTTCTAAATTTCTAGATATTAGAAAGTGGTTGTGATATAGGATCTCCTTTCTTTTTGGTAGACTTCAGGTCCTGCATTTTCTCTGGTACTTTGATTTTTCTTTTTTAAGTAAAACTTCATTTTCGTTGCTAATTCAAAAAATATTGTCAAAATTACAATCTTCCAAGTTATATATTTGCAAAAAGTGAATACCACAATTAATCAATTACTATTATTATCAATATGAACCAAAAGAAATAAAGTGAGTTAACAGTAAGAAAACAAATTTACCTTCGACCAACAGTAAATGACATCCATCAAGTACGGTCTAACAGCCGCCTCCACATACTCATCCACATTTACTTCCAATTTGCATTCATGTTGTATCTGGAAGCCAGATATAGATCCATTTAATAGCATCATGGTTTATATTCAAATATGACCTCAAAAGACTAAAACTTAGCACACCTCTGCTATTCTTCTTGCGCTGTCTTGCAATTGTTGCAATGGTTTAGCAAGTTCTGCTCGTAACTGTATTTGCTCATTTGATTTGTCTCCTGGAATGAAGCAACTCACAAGAGCCGCAATTTGATGATGATCAAGTTCGTTAAAGGTACCTAATCACAAAAGAAACAGAATCGATACATTCAGAAACGTAACCTAAGAACCTAACGTTGTGTTTTGTAATAATCAGAATTTCCCCAGAAATAGCCCAGGAGAAAACTGGATTTTGATAATGATACACAAGCAAGCCCCGGGCTGGTTTGGAGCTCAAAAAACTCAATTCATAGAGAACCTGCCTTTTTGAATCCAATCAAGCCCCAACTTTATCTAAAGGACCCAAAGGGCACCTAGATACCATGATTTTATGGCTCCAATGATTGCATAAACTGTTTAGCTTGTATAATATTAAAGGTTATATTTTATAGAAAACAATATAAAAATGAGATCAAAGGAATACCCAACAGAAATCATAATTATAGAAACTTTAATGGGGCTAAAAACTCAATTAGACACAAAATCATATTAATTTCAATATTTGCACCCTCCTTGAATTTATATGCTCTTGATCTTTTACTAAAAAAAGTTAAAAACTAACAAATAAGATTAGTTTAGACATCATCAACAACTTTGGAAAAATACATGACATAAACATTTGTTTATGTTTAACACATAAGTAAAAGCCATTTAATCTACATGAAAGAATCTGGACATGAGTATGAGAATTAACAGGTTTTAAGCAAAACAAGAAAATAGGATAGGAATCCCAACTGTAATTATAAATCAAGTTAAAACTTATATCAAAATTAGTCAATCTCCATAATTTTAACCTTTTTCCATATATTGGATCTCTAAGTCTCACTCAAGGATTCAGAATTTTTTTTTTTTTTTTTTTAACGCACTATGAATCTCAAACCATTCAAATAAATTTTTTACCATGTATATATTAAAAAGTAGCAAGACTCTATAAACCGTATTTCATGAAGATAAAGAGAATTATAGAGCTTTAATTATAGGTTTGAAATTGTTTAAGTACGAAAATCGAAATTGATAAGTTAAAGATGTATTAGTCACTTCTGACGGCAACTTAAAATGAGGAATACATGTGCTAAGCCTTAATGATATGGCAGGTCTCTCCAATGAAAATCAATAACCTTGTTCAAGTAGATTTCTGAAATTGAGCAGTTGGCTTTCATGAATAATGGAACACTCTTAAGGCTCTGTTTGGGCTACCCAAAAGCTGTTTTTAATCTATACATTTTGGTTTCTCAAAAAAAAAATGCCAACACACTTTTTTTTAAAAACAATAAAAAATAAAAACAAAAACAAAATCTTGAAGGCCAAGACTTTTTTAACCATCCCGAGCAGATCCCAATGAGAATTTCCAGTAAAAGATTTAGATCTAGGTGCTTGATGGATTCATCAAACCAGAATAGAACATTTGAAGACAAGACAATAAGCTTTTTATCCTAATAATCTTAATATGGGCATAAGTCTTATGCTGGTATCTCTAAGCCCACACAATAAGATATCAAATAAACAATTTCACTTATATCTTTAAAATATGCTTTAAAAATGGGTGTCTTCATATGAATATGCAATTTAACAATAAATGTTGTTCAATGTATATACACGCATGCACAAAACAACCACCAACACAAAAAGAATCCCTTTTAGAAAATTCCACAAAAACAAAACCGAATCAAACAACTAAACCTATTGATTTGTTCAATTCACAAGAAATTAAATTATATCAATAACTATTAAGCTAGGATTTAATCAAAAGTTCACAAATCTTTATATTTGGGTTAAATCCAAAAATAAAAATCCAATCACATATACACGCAAATATTCAAATATAGTCTAAACCTACCTCGATCGGAGCAAAAATCGTAAACCCTAGCTTTTTCGGTGGTTGTCGGTAGCGATTGCGTCGGCGTTGACGGAATGGTGGTTCGGCGTCGGAGTCGTCGTCACTGGCGGTGAGCGACGGCAGCGGCGTGAACTCTCTCTCTCTCTCTCTCTCTCTCTCTCTCTCACATTGTGCGACACCCCTATTTCTCTTTTCTCCTTCCTATTTGGCAACTTATAACCCAACAACCCTAACCCCACTTTTCTGTTCGTGCCAAGTAACTCCCTAATTCCCTTCCCCCTTATCTCCTTTTATCAACCCAGGCTGGAACCGTTTTGGGGATTGGGAGAAATCCCCCCCAAGACGTGGTCAAATTTTTTTTTTTTTTATATATATATATATTTTCTTAAAATTTATAAAAAATATTTTTCTTTCTACATATATATATATATATATATATATATATTATAATTTTTAACCAAAGCAATTAAATCAACTTTATTGATTTATCACAAAATAATTACAAAACGGGTCATCACAACTTCCACACCTTTTAGGAATTGCGTCCTCGCAATTCAAAACTCGTCATCCATATATTCGCCGTCGAATACTACCGGTTTATCATTTTGCTCGTATACTACCAGTTTATCATTTTGCTCGTTCAAATATTATTTTATAGCCCAATATTAAATAATTGTTCAAAAAAACAGGACGGGTCACTACATCAGCACTAACAAAGTATTGACGGTGTTGGCCTGAAAAGCAACCCAAGGGGGTGGAGTGAATGAGTTTATGGAAAACTAAAACAAAACTTTTTAAGCACTTAAATAATTAAATGTGCACCGAAATAAATAAGAAAGTGTAGAAAATTAAATACAAGAAATGCAAAGTGTTTAGGGAAGAGAGACGCAAACGTGATATGTAGTTGTTCGGTTAACACGACCTACATCCACTCCCCAAGAAACTTGGGAATTCACTATCAGATTCTTTGGATGAATCAGAACCACAATACAATGACCTTTTTACAGGTAAGGCGTAACCTAATATTCTTGAAAGCGAATCTAAATCTATTATTCTTTCAGGCGAATAGAAGCCTACTCTTCTTTACAGGCAAAGCGTAGCCTATTCTTCTTCAATGGGTGAAGCAGAATCTCGATCGGATTCCTTGAGTAGGTGAATCGAAACTTAACTCATTTTGAGTTATTACAGCAGCAACATGGCTTTACTCAGAGTACCACCAGTTGTGGCTTGTTTCTCCTTAGTGAGATGAATGCAAATAATGAAGCTCGCTACAATAATCACTATCTCTCAAATGATTTACAATAAATGAATAATGAATGTGAGAAGGATAAAATTCAGAACTTGAGAAGAGCAATAAATATGATATGAATTATATGCTCTTGGTTTCCGGTGAAAAGATGATTGATAATAAATGTCTCAAGCCTTTCTGAATTTTCAGACTTTACTCCTTATATAGCCTTTTGAAAGAATATAGCCGTTGTAGAGGATCTACTAGCAATTGGAGCAAAATCAAAGCATTTAATGCTCGAAATATAGCCATTGTACGCTTCAGGATTTTGAAATCTGGGCGCAGGTGTCGACACAAATCCCTAAGGTGTCGACACAAATTGGTCTAGGGCACATTTGGGTCGACTCATATACTTGAGGTGTCGACTCGCTGAGATTTGGATCTGAGATGCACGATGCTATGGTTGACACTTACTTTCCTTGTGTCGACTCAACTTGATCTTCTGAAACTTCAGGTTATGAGAAAATGAACTTCGGTGTCGACACAACTTATGTTGTCTGTCAAGCTGTCGACTACCTGATCCTTGGTGTCGACTCAACCTTCTTGAACTTAAGATCTGAAGCAAGGTTCCCTTATGTCGACTCATACATCATTGATGTCAACACATATTCTTCATTTCCTGTTAAGGTGTCGACTCATCCTATCCTTGGTGTCGACCATTTCCTTGGTGCTTGGCTTTCTTAGATCTTTTGACTATTGAACCTGAACCTTTTCTTCTGGGGCTGACAACTCCATCAATCTTCACTGTCTTCTCTTGAATTCTTGATGTTCTTGAGCTTGAACTATATTCTCTCTTTGGCTTTATAATCTCCAAAGCATCATGATATACATCTATCAACTGAAGCATTGTTACTTGAGATCTCCCCTTAGCTTTACAATCTTCAAGGCTTCCATACTCCAATTTTCATAGTCTTCAACATCTTCAATCTTCTCTTGACTTTTTGTTGTGCTTCCAATATATAGGTTTTATCCTGAAAGTTGCTTTCTCAAATATAAGCAAATCATTAGGATAATCAAATCAAATCAATAGGTTGTTATTGTCAAAACTAAAATGATCATAATGATTATCAAATCAATAGGGCTAGCAATCTCCCAAATGATCAAATCAATTGGTTATTATTGTCAAAACCAAATTAAGGTTTGATTGAAAAAGCCTTTGGGCTAACAGTGTTGTTTTGTGGATATCGTTGTGGGTGATGTGGTATGGTTGTGGAGTTGTTCGGGGCGGCCCACCTCTTCGGTTAAAATCCGTAAGTCTTGGAGTGACGACTCATATTGAGTTATACGGGGGCGGCCCACCTCCTCGATTAAAGTTCGTAGTCTGGGAGCAACGACTCATTTCGAGTTACACGGGGGAGGCCCACCTCATCGATCAATGACCATAAATCTGGGAGCAGTGTGTGTATTGAGTTATATAGGTTGTGTATATTGGATTATGATGATGGGATTGTGTGGGATATGGAATGTAATATGTTTAGGGTACATTGTAAAACCAGTTATGCAAACCATGATTTTTATGGAAAAATGTTAGTTTTTCGATAAAATTATTATTTATATACTTATTGCATAACCATCCTCATATATCATGCATTAACTCCTATAGTGTCATGTATCATACGAGCTTCAGCTCACGTTGTTTAATAACATTTTTGGTGATAGCGGGAAGGCAATAGTGGAGTGATGTAAGGAGTATTGCTTCACCCAATCCTGGTGTGGATTTGGGAATTTTGTCTTTGGGATAATATTTAATTGTATTCTTGTCATTTTCTTCCAGATAAATGTAATTTAATGTTATTTACCCTTAGTTTCCCTTGATGGATGACTGTAACACCTTAAGGCCCGTTCATGTTTTACATGCTTGGAGAGGATTCTTTTTTAGCATTGTTAAGTTACCTTAGCTTTACTTATGGTTTCCTCTAGCTAACTTATATACAAACTTTTGCTAAATTTTCAAGTTTAAACATAGAATGTATGACTTAGATTATGGTTTGGATGCTTGATGGAACTTATACACCGTTCAAATGATTGTTTATCAGCTACAGAAATAAATCATTAGTGCTTAAAATAAACCAATCATTACAAAATTTCTCTAAAAATTAGGGTTTTGAGGTTTGGTTTAGGTACCCTTTTGACACTTAAAAATGTTTTCAAAAGTGGTTAATTGTGATATTGAACTCACTTTAAAAATTGTGTTATATTCTTGAAACAAAGACTTTTTGAAAAATAAAAAGTTATTTAAATTTGTAAAAGAGAACATTTGGATTAATAAATTGTTACTTTATTATTCAAAATTTAGGGTGTGACAGATTGGTATCAAAACTTTAGATTCAGATACCTTAGAACCGTGGTAAGAGTTGTGTGCCATGCCAAGAGGGTTGACTTGTGTGTTGCATTCGTGTTTTGAGTATGCTTGTGTGCTCAAATTTTTATGTGAAATTATTTGACAGGCCATGTGATTACTTGGGTATGGAGCTAGAACTTTGAGGATGGTGCTTCTTACTTTTAGCATCTAGTTAATCAATTTTGGGGTTTAATTAGAGTGGTGCCTAGTTAACGCCCATTTTATTTAGAAATCCAAGTGAGTTGTTTGGATCGAGATATCACTCCAATTAGGCTCCTTGGTGTGTGATAAGATGTTAACATGTAACATCCTAACCCCGAATATTAAGTTAAACGTTAAATAGAAGCCAAAATCTAAGATTTAAGTTGATTTTTAAGAAAAATCTTTTTGTTTTTGGAGTAGATAATTCAATTTATTTTAAAGCTGTTTACTGGTTTAAAGTATGCTAAAACCCATGTTTTATAGTGTAGAAAGGATACCCAAAACATTTCCAAGGCCCGAGAATTTAAAACAAAATTCAAAATTTGGCACTTAGTGGACTGCTCGAGTAGACCTCCCCACTGCTTGAGCAGTGGTATGATAGTGACCTAAGTTTGAAAATTAGCAAAATTTTGGCTTAGTGTTGGGAAGAGCATTTTGATATGTTTTAGGTTCCTATATTCAACACTTGCTTAAAATCTCGTTCAAACATATCAAATCCTTTGAAATGCGTTTTCTAATGTAAAATCTAAATATAGCCTTTGATAAACAAGTTTCACAAGTTTGACAGATATATGATTAAAGGAAAAATAAAATGATCCAACCCGTAATATGTCACCAAATTATTCCCAATTCCTCACTAGACATGCAGTATATGAAGCTAGCATTAAGACCTTATAGTAATCCTTCCCAAAGAAGCCAAGAAAACATGCTTAAAAATATTTACATTCATTCCAAAATAGAAACCAAAAGAATGTAACAACACTATGTCCCAAAATTCTCCCAAACAATCCAGAGATTGGGAGAAATATGCATCAATATCAATCCATCACCGCTTTCCTGCTATCACCTGTAAGTTGTTATGAAACAACTTGATTCGTGACTTGTAGGATATATGGCTATAAATGAATGGATGTTTGATATGAGAGGATGATTATGCAACAATTACATAGGTAAGGTTTTATCATAAAACACCGATTTCCACCATTCCTATCAAAATATACATAACCAATTTTATCAATCACCAAAACAGGTTTTCCCATTCTTAGTCTTTCTCAACCACCACACCTCTACAAACCCACGCACACACGCACACACACACACACACACACGCTAGTCACATAGATTTGATTACTTAACATCGATCATCGGTAAATCTTATAGACCCACCACGTGATACAAGCCACTTTAACCTGTACTTAGCGATTCAAGGTTATCACACTCTCTATAACTCAACACAAATTGCTCGTCTTAACGGTCACTTGTCGAACGGTGAGCCACCCTTTCTTGCACAAGTTTTTGGTCTTTCATCGAGAAGTTGAGAAATCCTGATTATAGCCAGTAAAGCTTGTACATGCATTGCATCATACAACCAACTTTAGCCCATATAGTGGTTAAAGGTTATCACATCCTCTATAGCACAACACGACCCAAGAGTTAGATCCAAAGATCTAGATGATCAGTTCATTTTTATTAAATCTCACAAGTGAACATAAACTAGGTCTAACCAAGCAAGGTTCCTCCTGTCAACCCAAGGCCAATTTACTAAGGATTCTTCTCATCCAATAACTCACCACAACACACACAACCCAACTCCATCGCATAACTCCACACACACAACTCGACAGTTAGGCCAAACCCCAAGTTCGACCTCAAAATCCAATTTCAACACCAAAACCACTTCACATTGCATATCAATATTTTTTTTTCAATTAATGCAATAACAAGGTCCAATTTCACAAAATCCAAGTCAATTTCAAGGTTTAAGGTCAAAATCTCTATTTTTCCCAAAACGTCCAATGTTGCCCAAATTTGAATCCTAAAATGAGATTTTTTGAACCAAAACATTAAAACCCAAATTGAAATGATAGATATGCTCAAATATGATAGTAATCAACTAAACCAAGCTCAAAAGTAGCAAACATACAGTTTCTATAGCTAGGTTTTTTCAAAAACTCTTTCTTTCCAATATTTTCATACAAATCTAAAAATATACAACCGATATCCAAACTGTATTCAAAGATAGGCACATATTCTACCTCGAAATGGTAGTAGAAGAAAGAAATCACCACCCAAACACTCCAAACGTTAAACTCACTTCCAAAACGAAAATGGTTAGATGAAAACATATATAAGGATGAGATTTATCGAGATCTGCTAACCAAAAACGATTTGGATTCACCAAATAAGCCACAAGATCAATCAAAGATGAAGATCCTCCAATGCTCGAGAGGTTCCAACTGGACAGAGAAAGATGAGAGAGAAAGAAATATTATGTTTTTGTCAACAAAATATCTAAACTCACCATAAATATCTAGCTGTTGTTGTATGACCGCTCGAGCGGTCAAGGATCCGCTCAAGTGAACCCTATTGTTTTGCCCGTCTCAAAATTTTAAAAATCGAGACCCGTTTATGATCCAAACGTCACCAAACTTAAGCCGACACCCCAAAATAATATTCCCAA
>JAULLH010540807.1:0-10803 GCA_035668455.1 Sarracenia alabamensis
CACACACTTCACAAACTTCCTAAAATAAATTAACCAGTATTTATTTTAGAATAATACACCTTCCATGCTTCATAAAAATTATAAAGTAAATTTTTATTCTCAACTTCACACACTTCTTATACTTCAAAATAAATTTACCAGAATTTATTTTAAACCACACACTTCTCAACTTCTTAAAATAAATTAACTAGAATTTATTTTAAAACTAACCACTTCTCAAAACTTCTTAAAATAAATTAACCGGAATTTATTTTAAACCAGACACTTCCCAAAACTTCATAAAATAATGGATTAATTTTATTAAACCTTCCTAACCATCATAAAAATGGTTATTTCCCCACGTTTTGAAAACAAATGGGCTTGAAAGCAGCCTGTCGGTCGACTGGCACCCCTGCCGGTCGACCGACACCTCTGACTCCTATACCGGTCGACCGGTATAGGTGTCCATCCCTTTTCGAAAATTTAAATAATTTTCTAAAACTTATTCTTTGAACTCAAAACATTTTTCCCACACTTCCAACCCCTTTAAAACTTCATAAATTTTGCTTAAAAATTTATACTACACTTCAAACGATCCAAAAACATGATAAAAACCTCGTTTTCACCCCACCAGGACCAACACACAGTGTGTCGGTCGACTGGTATGGGTGTCGGTCGACCGACACCCCCCTGATACTCATACCGGTCGACCGGTATGGGTATCTGTTCTTCCCAAAATCAAATTTTAACTTCGTTCTTCCGGTTTCTAATCAATATCTACGAAAGATTAGACTTCTAAACATCATAAAATATGTTTAACAACTACGAAATCACATGGAATTGGATTTAACTTCAATCAAAAATATGATTCAACCCAAAAAAAATACTTTCTTCTTCAACTATTTCATGCACTTCTCAAACTAGAACCTAGTTTGATCTACCATCATAAACCTACCTCGATTGTGATGATTGAGGCCGAAAAATCCGAGTTCCAGATGCTCAAAGTTGCTGTTGATGGTCTGGAACATAAGAATCTTGGATTAGAGACAAACTACTTCTAAGAATATGTCAAAATCCTTAATGTTTTCCTTCAATTATCGGAATAACATAAAATCAACCCCAACACTTACCTCTTGTGGATCCGAAACAGGTCTGGACAGCACCCAATATCACTGAAAATAGCAGATTTCGGGTGCCCCTTTCTTCCTTCTCAAGTCCTCCACCAAATCCCCTTGAGGTCTACCTCAAAAATCCACCCTTGTTCCATGATTTTCAAGAGATGGAGAAAGGAGAAAAGAGAGAGAAGGCCGAACCATGGCTGCCGCCCCTTCTCCTCTTGCTTCTTAAACTTTATATGATTAGGTTAGCCTCTTTAATTATCTAGGGTTTTCCCCTTAAACCCCCTTTTTAGTTTAATTACAAACTTGCCCCAAGTCTTGTAATTAAACATAAGACTCCAACTCTCCAACACTTAGCCAAATATTAGCCATGTTTTCCTCTCTTTATTTTAATTTTAATAACTTCCTTTCAACCCATTTTAATTATTTAAAAAAATAAATTAAAATGGTCGGGACATTACAAAGATGGAATATCCATGCTTATTAATTCGGGAGAAAGCTGGAAAAGCCATGTACGCTTTTTAATTAGACTTTGATAGAAAAATGTATAATATCAAGTATTGACATAATCCCAATAATTAAAATAGACATTGAAGGTAGGAGACCTAAAAGGATCAATTCCCCACCCTCTTGGATCAAGAATCCTAAGAATAAAACACTTAGAATGAATGATGGGACTCTTAGGATCTTGTGCACTAAATTTATTGTGTGTTAATTGGATTGATCTAGTTTCCACCCTCATAAGTATACCTTCAACGATTATCCGTGTCAAGATAATTATGATGGCCTAAACATATTTCTTTAATAAATTATGAATCATTTGTCCAAGCAATATCATCCACTGGTAAATTTAATACGATTTCAACATAAGGTAACAGCAAACCGATAGGTTCCTCTGAAAGGACCTGTGTAATAATTTATTTAATTGCGATCTCAATGGTATAGCCACTGATTCCCAGATTTGGGAAGTCTCTTTGAAACGGCTTGAGCCGTTTATTTAATGTTTTATTTTAAATTAAAAGGATTTCTGGATAATTTATTTTATCTCTGAAAATAAAAAAATGGCTAAAAGAAAGAATTCTTTTGTTATGGCAAACAAATTTTTTTTTCCGATTAACAAAAAAATTAAAATTTTTGTTAAACAAGTGACATATGAATATATATATATATATATATGTAAATTTGTTTATAAAAAAAAGTCGCGCAAGACTTGCGCACGCAACAGAAGCTTCGAGAGAAGCCGTGATACAGAGACAGAGAGAGGCATGGGAGAAGAGATCGAAGGAGAAGGGGGAACGGAGGTCGCGCCACCACTGTCGGCCACCGTTGACCTCCGCGGACCACCGGCGCTCCATCACTGATACCCATCACCGTCGGTGACAACGAGAGAACGACGAAAACAGAGGAAGAACAGAGGCGACGAAGCCGCGCGACTCCGCAAGCTTCAAGGGTGGATTTTTGCTTCGATTCAAGTGGATTTTATCCTTCGTCTAAGGTAATGTTCTAGCTCTTAAGAACATTTCTAGTAATTTTGTTTGTGATTTGAGCAAAGTTTCATAATCGATCGAGGCCTAGGGTTCTTTGAACCCAACGGGAGTAATATTTAGGATTTTGTGTTTTTCTCAATCAATTGATGATTGAATCATGAAATTGGACCTTGCTAGGGTTATTTAAGCTTGTTAGAACGATGCTTGTGAAATCAATTTCATTTTTGAAGAAACTGGAGTTTTGGATAAAAATTGGGGCTGATTTTGGGTAGTTCGGCCCAACGGGGACAATTTCATGAAATTGACTCAAATTCTATGATATTGAGCTAGAATAGGGTCCTTTATTAAAATTTGATAATTTTTGGATAGCCGGATTATATCCCCGTGAATAAAATAGCAAGTTGGTAATTTGATTTTGCCAGTTGGACGTGCTTTCGGGATTGGTTCGAGGCGGTAATGGATTGGACTCGGCTTCTTGGTATCGTTTCGGTTGCGAGGTAGGATTCTAGACCTTATAAATCCCTTTGATGATATGGATTGTATTTTATCAAAGTTTGTGTATCGATTTATTCTTTAAGTGCCGAATGCCCGAGCATAAGCCTTATTAGGCTTTGAGTTTGAATTTATGAAATTGGTAATTGAACCCCAAAGGAATGGATTTAGCTATGGCTATCCTAGTTAGCTAGCATAATGATTATGTAATTGACGTTGGTTTTGGATAAAACTAGGTTTCAATTTGGATAATGCTTACAGAGTTGGGGCTTTCGCCTAATTGTTGATAGAAATTGAGAATGATATTGATTAGTGTTTTGAACCTCATTAATTGAGTTTTAGGAAATTTATGTATTTACCTTGTCGTGTTATTGTTGGTTTTTAGTACATGTGTGGCATGATATCTCGATAATGGTATTTGTTCCAGTTATAGAATATCTTATATGTTAGATATTCTTGTTGGTGTATTGTGATGAGTAACTATGATAGCCTAATCATGTTGTATTGGATTTCGATAGATGTGCTTGAAGATGTGTAGGCTCCCTTAAAATAGCCTCAGTTTTCGATGATTGGACCTAGTGACTGTGTTTGGTAGACGGGTTGGTCTTGCCCTCAGACCTCTGGGTCTGTAAAAGAGTTGCATCGCTTTATGACGTGTGGTACGGGGGAGACCCACCCCTTCGGTTAAGTCCATAAGTTTGGACGCAGCTCTTGTGGAGCTTGTCGGGGAGATCCACCCCTTCGGTGTAAGACCGTAAGTTTGGCGGAGCTCAATTGAAGCACATGGGGGAGACCCATCGCCTTGGTCGAGGATCGTAAATTTGGGCGTGGTTTGAGATATGCTTGCGGGGGAGACCCACCCCTTCGGTTAAGTTCGTAAGTTTGGGTGTGACTCTTGTGAGTTTGTGAGTTGCGGGGGAGACCCACCCCTTCGGTTGTAGTCCGTAAGTTTAGGCGTGGCTCTTGTAGAGCTTACGGGGGAGACCCACCCCTTCAGCAGAGGGCCATAAGTCTGGGCGTGATTTGAGACGTGCGCACAGGGGAGACCCACCCTACAGTAGAAGTCCGTAAGTTTGGGTGTAAGTTAGTTAGGTGTGAATATAACCGAGGTTGTATCCATGTAGGTTGGATTATGAAAGCAGTATATGCTTAGGTGGCACATATCTTTATTGCTGATATAAAGTTGTGGTAGATGTCCTTGCTGTTGATATCAGGTTGCGGTAGATATCTTTATCATCTATATAGTGATATTATAGATATCCGCATACTGGCATTCATGTTGTAGATATATAGATTGTAGATAGTTGTCATGGATATTCCTGACATAGATATCCGAGTGACGGAAGATGTGGGAAATGTGGTTGGATGTGGATACGAGTGCGAGTTCATTGTTTCTTGTAGTTTGATAAAACCAATTATACAATGCTGAAGGGTAATTGATTATAATCCGTATTTGGCTTGGGTCTAGTAATGTATATAAGTTAAGGTATGGCACTTAACCTATATACATTATGGGATGTTGAAACTTCGTCTTTAGATCCATGATCTTACTTGAAAATGGTTTGGTTGCGAACTTTGGTTTCAGAAAAACTTGATTATGTAGACTTGGGTTTTAATGATTGGAAACTAAATGTATTTCGTTTAAATATTTATATATTTGAACTGTCGCATAATCAACCTTACATATCATAATGTACATTTATATTATCTATTATCCTGCTACTGGGGCTCAGCCTTCCTAACATTTTTCAGGTTAAGCGGAGGAGCTGTAGAGACTTAAAACGAGGATGGAGAAAGCAGAAGCTTTCAGATTTATGTTCTTTATTTTATCATCTTGTATTTATTTTGGATGAATGCAAATTATTTTACTTTTCAGTTTCAGTAGTTGGATAATTGTACGGCCATAAGGCCAATTTCATTTTTGCATGCATGTGATATACCGTCGGGTAGCTTTATTCTCTTTCAGTTTAGTTAGCTCATCTGCTTAGAGTTGCTTGTGGGTTGCAAGTGCCTAAGGGCCACCCTTTAATATATTGAGATTGTAATATCTGTTGATTAGTAGTGTAGTTGTGCCGGAGATCGGCTTACGGTAACTAGAATAGCCTAGTTTTGCCGCGTAAACGGATTGTTGATATCCAGATTGTCCAGGTATCTTGTTTACAGGTTTTTCCCATTTGGGTTTAGTCCAAAAACAGGGAAAACTTTACCGAAATTTCTAAAAATTTCCAGAGTTAGAATATTTTTCAATGTTTTTAATAAAACTCCTTAACAAGAACACATTCTTATTTTCTTAAATCGATGTTTTAAAGAAATAAATATTTAGCATGAGATCCGATTTTTGGATATTCCTTATTAGATTGTTTATTGGTTTAGGTCGGTTCGTTACTGTTGGTATCAGAGCTCTAGGTTAGCATACCTTGAGGCCGTGGGAAGGGTTGTGTATTATGCCGAGAGAGTTGGCTTGTGTGTTGCATTCATGATATAGGTGTATTTGTATGCTCATCTAGTGATGAGAACTGACTTGCGCATGCTATGTGGTTATGTGATTACGTGAACATGGAGGTAGGACTTTGAGGATGATATTTCTTGCATTGGACATCCGATTAACTACCTTGGGAGTCTAGTTAGGAGAGTACGTCGCGAACACTCATTCTAATTAGAAATCCAAACGAGTTGTTCGGATTGAGGTATCACTCCGATTAGCCTCCTCGGTATGTGATGATGTATTATTGTTTTTACGTGCTTATGTACATAGATGTTAGCATGCGTTGTGATAGGTTTGTTGTTAACTAGACCTTGACTATCTTACCTGAGGGTGTAGGATAGGGAAGAGTATCTGAGAGTGGGTAGACCTATGAGTTAGGTGGTTACCCGAGATGTTTATGTTAATGTGATGTCTGCACGTCATGACCCGTGCTATGTCGTGAGCCATGCGTTTTCGTTCTTTGTTGTTGCGTTATGATTCGTGTACTGTCGAGTGTGTACGAACGGGAGCGCTTTGCACGATGGAACGTGGATATGACCATAGTGGATGGGAGCATGATGATGTGATGTGACCCTGATCGAATAGGCCATGATGGGATAGACTCCTTGTTTGAGAGTTCTTTTTAAAGGTGCCCTTAGCGGCCGTGTCGACGTTACGTCATTTTTAGTACCATATTCCAAGCTTGTGCGTTGTTTTAGAAACACATGGTTAAGTTTTGTCTCTATTTGAGATGGAGTGCTTTGCATTGGTTGTGAGGGTCGATGATAAGTTAGTGAGTTTTGACCTCATTGGTGTGTAGTAATCAAGGTATGGTATGGATACCTTTGATGGTTTTTTTGATCCCTGTAGGTGGGCAGCTGATGGTTGCTTTTGAGGTTCTAGACCTTTTGAGAATCCCCTCACCTTAAACGATGCCCATAGTGGTTAGAATGACGTTGTACCATCGTGAGTATCTCATGTCGGGTCAGCGTGTTGCTCCGAGAGTGTATGTTTTAAGGAACTCCCTCGTTTGAGAACGAGTTTTTGTATGTTTGTTGTGAGGACCAGATAGAGGCTGATAGGTTTGTTGACCTCGTGGGTGAGTTATAGCTGCAATATGGCATGAGTGTCTTTTTGGTGAGTTGTTTGGATTTTCTGGAAGTAGGTGAGGTGATGCCTATTTCACCAAGCTTTAAAGGTGAATCGGATGGTTATTCCTTTGGCCCATTTGAGATGTCATTGAGTTGTATGATGACGGTATTGCCGACGAATTTCCAGTAGAAAGGTTGTCAGTTGTGAATCATCTTTTAGTTGAAAGATTGCCAGTTATAATTATGGGTTTAAGCAGTGACGAGATAGGATATCAGACATCTTTTAACCCGTATCAAGAGTTAAAGTTTGAGATGTTACTAGTTGGTGGTTAGTGAGATTGTAGCTGGTTGGGGACTCGACCTTAGGTGAGTGATGAGGCACGTAGTTTTGGAGACGGAGAGGTCAATTAGGTTGGCTTCTTCTCGAGAGTGACGTTCGGAGTTGAGGAGAAAGTGGTAGTTGCTACACCTTCATTCAAAGTTGTAAAGATTCTATAGTAAAGTTCTCCGGGAAGTGAGAAGTCCATGGTGGACCCAGGTGATGCGATATAGTAGCTAGATAGTAGTGTTTGTGGTACCCCGTTAGATTTTGGCTTAGTGTGTTGTGTACACCCTCTGTTGCCCGAAGGCCTAGTGATAGAAACCTAGGCAGAGTGATCGGTTTGGAAGTAGTTGATGTGTTCCAGGAACACTCCATTAGGTTTGGTACTTGTACATAGTTTGGGTAGGGAACCCCATTTTCGATCCCTGTGATGGGAACCGTTGGTTGTGAGGTTAGTTTGATTGACTATGGAGTTGAGACCAATTGTATAAGTTACACTTAGGTTGTTTGCTCTGTTAGGCGTGTGGTCCAGGCTTGTTATAGGTGTTGTTTGCCTAGTTGTGATGGTCTGATTGATATTTGAAAGGAGAGGCTCAAGGACCTTCGACTTGATGAACATAAAAGAGAGCTTCTAGATAATGTGTATGACCTCCAACTGTTGTGATGGATGATCTGGGTGATGCTAGTGAAGTTTGTAGAACTCTTGCCGTGTGCGTGGCAGTGGAGACCATAAGTGTGATTGTGTTGGAGATGGTGAGCTGTGTTGCCTATCGATAAGTCTGTGTAGTCGCGTTGTGGATTCAGGTGTGACTGATGAGACGTTTTGATTTAGGTGAGTTTAAATGACCATGCAAATCTATTGTGTGTCGATGAGGTTATTTAGGTGTGAGGCATCGCTCCTAAGTAGGGGAGACGCTAAGATTTCAAGGACGAAATCTTCTAAGTGGGGGAGGTTGTAATGACCTGAACTGATTTATTTAATAATCTTATTTAAATAAAGAGGTTTTTGGATAACCTATTTTAACCATGGATTTTTTTAAGGAATTTTAAATAGTTATTTTAGACTAGATATTTTTGGCCAAAATTAAAATTTTGTTTAAAAGAGAAAAGTTATATTTATACACAATTATTTATTCATTTTCTAGAATATTCTCAAAAAAAATAGAAAAGCTTTGTTAACTCGCATGACACACACACAGAGTCACGAAACCAGAGAAATAGAGAGACGGGAGATGGAGGCCAGAGGAGATCAGAGGAGAGGAGAGGAGGATCCGGTTGTCGCTGACCACCATCGCACCACCACCGGCACAAATCATCGTCGGCAAAGGGGAGAAAAGGAGAACCGAAACTCTGGAGCGCCGAGACCATTTCTTGTTTTTGGGGAAGAAGACGACGTGAGGAAGGAGAGGGGAGAGGAGGGGGAAAACACCTTCGACCGCCGTTGCTCCACCACCACCGTCCGTTGACGGAAATAGAGGGAGGAACGACGACATGAAACAGAGGTGCCGGAAGCAGTGAAACAGTGAGCACCGAATGTGCCTCCGACTTTGATTTCGCCCCGCACCGGTTTGATTTCTTCGACTCTCTTTGATCAAGGTAGGATCATAGACCCTTTAAATCTTGTTAATGGTATGGATTGTATATTTTTTATAAAACTTTTCTTTAAACCATATCGTGGCTGTCAAATCCCTACGTGACTCCCATTTGGGATTTTTGATTTTGAACAATGAAATTGGTGATAGAAACATGAAATTGAACCTTGAGGTTATTAATCTAGCTTGCTAGAGTGGTGTAGGTTTGATCAATTTTGGATTTGAGCAACCTAGGGTTTGAAATAGGATTATTGGTGTGAATTTGGGGCTTTTAGCGTAACTGAAATAATTTTGTGAAATTAACTTAGATTCTATGTAATTGACCTAGAAATGAGACTATGGTTGAAATTTGGGAAATTTTGGATAGGTTTAGGTATTTATCCCTAATTATTCGGGAAGTTGTAAAGGTTGGATTTTTAGGGTTGAACCTTAAATTACAATTTATAAACTTATGTGTGAGATTGCGATGAATTTGGTTAATGTATTGGGAGGTTTTTGGACCACTTTGGTTTGTTTTGATTCCGGTGAGTTAGAGCATTATTCCTAATCAATATGTTTAGGATCCAGTATTTTCATTCTTAGTGTCAGGCTTGTGTGGGTTTTGAGATGACTTGTGAATGCTTTAGAGATGTGTTATGATGATGTGAGATTTGTGCTATATCTGATTCCTTGTAAATCCGTAGGAGGACCGAATCATTCAATAAACTCTAGGAGTTCGGGCTTAATTGTATGTGTGTGGCCATAGGTGTTGGTATTGGTTTGTAGGATCACGTGGATCTATATAGTGGGTGAACTTCACGTGTTTGGTGTAATGCGAGTTTTTGGGCTAAGTATTTGGATGTACATGTAAGTCATTGGAATTGAAAGTTGATTGGAGGTCTTAGGCCACTTAGTTGGTGAACATACGCGTCATGGATAGTTGGACTTTCTTTTGAGTGAAATCCACCTTGCTAGGTTGAAGTATATAAGCGTAGTTGACGTGTAGTCTTGTTATGATATACGTAGGTGACGTGTAGTTCTTCGTGATGTGAGTAGGCGATGTGTCGTTCCCTTGTGACGTTGATATCTTTTGTTGGTTGTGATAACTATATAGACACATTAGTGTTGGATTTTGATCACAGTTTGGTGATCCTTAGGCTCCCTTTTAATAGCCTAAGCTTTGGTAGTTGAGATTTATTGTAGGATGATCGGTATTGGTACCCTTGCACATTATGTTTCTGGGTACATGTGAGTTGATCTTTGTGATCAGTTGGTGTATATTGTTCGTATCTTTGTGTTTTTGTGTTGTGGATATGGGGACTGGAGAGGGGTAGGGGTGGAGTCTCAGGCTTCCAACTAGCGTTGAAGTGGGTCGTTAGGTTGTTCTACGTTGACTTATTCCGTGGGGGTAGTACAATGGAAGATGGCCACTTCCCAACTCATGTTGAAGTGAGCCGTGATATTAGTCCATGATGGGAGTTCCGTGGGGATTGTACAACTGAGATGAGACTCACCGTCTACCCATGGTTTGTTCCATGGGTGCGTGTGCATATGTACACGTAAAGTTTATGAGCTATGGTATGGGACATAGCTTGTCTACTTTATGATACATGGTGCTTGGTTTGGCTTTAATGTTTATGCATGCTTATGTGGTAAATATCCTTATTGTTGATATCAAGTTGCGGTAGATGTCTTTATAGACATTACGATGTTATGGATATCTGTATAGTGGATATTCTTCATTGTAGGTGGTTAGTTGAGGATATTCCTGACATAGATGTCCGTGTGACGGAAGATGTGAAAAAGGTTGTTGGATATTGGTATGAGTGCTTAGTAAGCCAAATTTGTTACATAGAGTGGCTCAATCTTTGGCTTAGGGCCGTAAGTACGGACTTGTGAATATAGGCTTGCTGTAGAAAAACTTTTTACTCGTAGTATGGTTCTTTTCATTCAAAAACAGGCATGTGATACCCAAATTTTAAGCAAAAGTATTCTGTTATTTTCGGATTTCTGACTTACAATCATTACATGCCAACCTTACATATCATGATGTAGATTTACTTTGTCAATTATCCTACAACCATGGCTCAGCCACCCTAACATTTTTCTGGTTAAGCAAAAGGAGCTTTTGAATAATTGGAGCATGGATGGGAAAGCAGGAGCACACGCACTTATTTACCTCGTTCATATTCTTCATTATTTTTTATATTGGATGAATGTATAATTAATTGTATTTAATTCTTTCAGTAGTTGGATGACTGTACGGCCATAAGGTCATT
>JAULLH010540915.1:0-10794 GCA_035668455.1 Sarracenia alabamensis
CCTGTTAGAAGATCCACTACTGGGAGCAGATAGACCAGGTCAAATAACACAAACCTATATTAGTCAAAAGTCGTGATATTATCGAGATTCCATTTTCCATTTGATAAAATTAGGTCCAATAAAACTTTGAGAGTCACCACAAGTGGATTGAATGATCCCATATTAAATCCAAAGAAACTAGCCTTTTTAATTCTTTTGAAAAATTTAGGTTCCATCAACCTTTTAATTTTAAAAGAATTATTGGCAGCCCGAAGCCCTTGTGATTAAGCAGGCCACATTAGTGTGGATGTCTACTAATCAATCCCTATTCGGACAGACATGCCAGTCTATTAATATCCTCTTGAAAAATATCGCAACAAAAACATTCTGTCCAGAGTCACATCAACTAATCAGGCTACGTTAGTGTGGACGTCTAACCGGTTAAAAAACCAAGGACTAACATGTTTTTATTTCTAGATATATTCAAGAATTAAATAGCCAATTACCTTTGGTCCATGAAAATAAAAGCTGTGACTCCGTTGGGGAGAATATTTTTATTCACGTGTTAAGTGTATAACCATCACACGTAATTTGAAAATCCCGTGCAAAAGTCCCGGGCCCGGTGTGTTCGAGCCCCACTTTGCATAACATTTCTAATTAACTCCTTTCAGAGATTCATAACGGAGATACCATAACTATAGCCCTCCCGTTGGGGAGACTGGTCAAGCTAGCACGCGACCTATAATTACATCTGCACGAACATATGACAAAGACCGTAGGATCTATCCGTGAATAAACCCTTCTACCACTTAATATTTTCAAAATCATTCTTTTGCTTATTTTAAAAGTGTTAAACACATTTTTAATTTTTCGATTAAAATAAATCTGGTTTTTAATCAATTAAAAATTCAATGTTTAATTCCTTTTAAAACAAACAAAACTTAACTTATTTAATTTTGCGAAAAGAAATTAATTAGCCGATTTTTTTAAAAAAAAAATTTAATTAATTTTCCACTTAACCTAAAAATTAAATAACTTAATTACCTACTTATTTTCCCATTTAAAAAAAATTACTTGGATTATTATTTTATTTAAAACCAATTTTCCTAATATCCATTGATTTGTAAAAAAAATCCATTCATAAAAGAAAAATAAAAAAATAAAATAAAACCATCCACGCAATTAATTAAAACAAATAAATAAGCAATTAAATATAATGAAAAAAAATAAATAAATAAATTTAAGCCGATATGATCCGATCCCTTGATTTAATATTTTAATCTGACGGTCTCGGATAAAAGATCAAATCCTTAGGGTTTATAGAACCCTAATCGAGCCGTCGAAAACCCGATCCTCCTCTTTAGCCCTCGGGACACCATCACTGCCTTCGACCACCGCTGGAACGTCGGAAAAAGCCAGCGGTAAATGCCCAAACAGCCCCTTAGTGTGCCGAAATTCCTGAAGCTGGTGCCTGCTAGTTGCCGCCGGCTTCTATGCTCTATTTGGGTGACTTTTTGTTGCCCCCGAACCCCTAAAAAATTATGGTAGGTAGGGGACATACACATCTACATCTCCGCCAAAAATCGTGTCGATATTCTATCTATAGATGCCCCGAAAAAATCATCGAAATCCCATTTTGCTGAACATCCACCAGTCTGCACAACAATCTTTGAAGATTTTTCGGATCGCTTCCCGTTGTCACCTCGTAACCCACCACCCACCATTGGAAATATATCGGACTGTACTTAATTTTAGCAAAACAATCGTGTCAAAAAAGTGCCCAAAAGCCCCCAAAAACGGGGTCTGAACATAGCACTTCGGGGTTGAGAATCAGCTGCCGGTTTCTCTTTTTCATTCCCGTTCTTGATCTTCGTTCGGCATGGTTCGTGTCATAAGATCGATCCAGAATATAGCATGAAAATAATGTTACATCGCAAAAAATCTATGCCTCACGTAGGGGGCTTACAAAAAATCCTGATTTAAAAACTATCGGAACACTTTCGGTTCTAAGCAATAAACACAAAATTAAATCCATTAATGCATACATACATGCCACCGGATCGTAACGACAATATCCTACAAAATCGAGGTTAGCATATCGGCGTTTCATGAAAAACGCACGACCAGCTCTGATACCATTATTGGAATCGGTGCAGTGAAAGTTTTAAAAATCATTTTGTTTCTGCATTTTTCACGAAAATCCAAAGGCGTATACGAGAGGGACAGAAATATATCGATAGAAACTTTGTCATAAAGTTTTGATTGTTCCAAACTGTAGGAGAGACCACCGCAAGATCTTCTCATGTATAACCCTCGCACGTCCTCGACTCCGGCGTGTGGGCACCGAACCATGTCAAGTCCTTTAGGCTTCAACACACTCAAATCTCTCAATCCCGCGAAGAACGAAGCAAGAACAGAAGAGAGTGACTCTAATGGGTGGTGGCCCTGGTATCTTGGGGTTAGAGAATTACTTTTTGTGTGATGTGTCCCCCTTTAATTCTCTTAATTAGATGTATATATCTCCACCATGTAATATTAGAAAACATATATATCTTTTCCTAAAAATTAGCATGGAATATATTCACCCATACCCACCTAGGGCCGGCCACAACAATGTGAGAATAATAGTTTATTTTATTATATTTTTAGTACAAATAAATACACCAAAAATATGTTAAGTGTATATTTAATTGCCAAATATGCAATGTTCCATATACACTTACCAAAATAAATAATATTCACTCACTACATAGGGCCGACCACCCTTAGGATATTTCCTAAAATTCCCTTTGCCAATTTTGTCTCTACACATTTAATTTAATACCTCAAATGTCCTGGCGATTAAATCCGACGATCGAATTAAATTAAATAAAAATCGAAACCTACTAAAAACCCGTGCGTATAAAAGGGCTACATGAGGGATCCCATGGAAGTATAGGACTTGGGCTCACCGTACGAGAAAATCGGATATCCCTAACTCAATCCCCGAGTCAGATCCAATCTCACATGAGCCAGAACTTATTCCACTAAAGGCCCTGACTAAACTCCCGACCCTAAACTCAAATTATGTCTCGAGTTTCCGATTATCAAATGCACTGTTATTTCCCCACGTTTAAGATATGGATTCCCGATAATTGAATTAGGTTACTAATAACCCGGTTCAAAAATTCTCTTTTCCTCGCAACCGCACCGCTTAACTTGTTGACATGCCGGATCAACAGATCCACCAGCCGGGTTTGGTATCGTCAAACTTATAAGCAAAGCACACGAGGGAGAACTCCTCAACCTATGTCGGCCATGGTGTCCGTCAGCTGATTATCAACCATCGAATGAATAACATCAGCACCCAACCCACCGGTCATATTGATCTCCCCATAGAAATCTCAACCATTGGTGACTCAAAGTACTGAACATCGTCCGAACATGATTCCATCAATCACGTCGAGATTAATAGCACGTGCAATTCATATAGTTAGTAGAGAATTGATCATCCCACTGATCCCGCTCAATACACTCCAAGTGTATTAACACATCGAGCTCGAAACTCAAATTCCAAGATCGGAATTCGATCCCTTCGACCAAACCAGGACCAGCTAATATAACGATGTGCTACAACCGTACCAATGGACAGTCTGGGTCCATTGCAGTTGTGAGCCCCTAATATATTTTTCAGAACATTTGACCCGATCTTCCCCGTTTCATGCGATAAGTCAAATACTGGACAAGATATATGGATAAAGCATACATACATCATACATAAAATAAATATGAAACCGAATATGCATATCATCTCAATAGATTCTCATTAATATTGTTGGGATCCTGGATATTAAAATACATAAAAGCATGGCTTTTAAGTATACTATCCTAACATGCGCTACAATAGTAACGATGTGTGGGTACCATATCCGACCGAGGATCCTTCTTGTTCTTGGTTTCTTCTTACACACCAATCCTCAAAAATTGCAAAAAATATTCAAAGGGAGAGAGGAGTGGCCAGCGGCTACAAGGGTTTCTTGGCACAAAAATTCTCTCTTATGTATATTATTATCCTCCTTATTTTATTATATATTGATGTATATATTTTTAGGGATACATATATATCCCTTCTAAATATATTTCCCACAATATATACATAAAATAATATATAATAATACCCACATAAGTGGCCGGCCAAGGAGGAGAGGAGAGAGAGAGAGAGAAAGAAAATATTTTCTCTCCTAAAATATCTCCAAAATTATTTCTACCTTCTTATTACTTTGCATCCAAGATATATACAATATATCTCTACAAAATAATTAGCCAATAATATACTCCTAGGGACGGTCACCTAGGGATAAATCCCTAGGTGTGCCAAATATCAAAAATGCCCCTGATTATTTAATTTAATACCCTGACCGTCCCGGTGAAAAATCCAACGATCGAATTATATTAAATAATTACCGAAACCAACAAGAAATATCCCGCGCATATAATCGGGCTACGTGAGGGATCGTGAGAAAGTATAAGACTCAGGGTAACCATCCGAGAAAACTAGATATCCCTAACTTAATCCCCGAGTTAGATCCTTTCACGAACGAACCAAGACTTATTCCACTAAAGGTCTTGACTGAACTCCCAACCCTAAACTCGATTTGTGTCTCGAGTTTCCAATTATCACATGCACTTTAGTCTCCCCACGTTTAAGATATGGATTCCTGATAATCGAATTAGGTTACTGACAACCCAGTTCAAAAATCCACTTTTCCTCGCACCCGCACCGCTTAACCTTTTGAGTATGCCGGATCAACCGATCCACTGCGCAGGTTTGGCATTGTCAAAATTATAATCATAGCACACGAGGGAGAACTCCTCAACCTAAGTTGGACGTGGTTTCCATCAGCTGATTATCAATCATCGAAGAAACAATGACAGTGCCCAACCCACCGGTCATATTGATCTCGCTATAGGAATCTCAGCCATTGGTGACTCAAGGTACTGAACACCATATGAACATGATTCGATCAATCACGTCGAGATTAATGGTACGAGCAATCCATGATAATATAGGATGTAGATCAATTCATATAGTCAGTATAGAATTGATCATCCTAATGATCTTGCTCAATTTACTCCAAGTGTACTAACACATCGAGCTCGAACATTAAATTCCCAGAACGGAATTCGATCTGTTCGACCTAGCTAAGACCGACTCATATAACGATGTGCTACAACCATACCAATGGATTGTCCTGGTCCATTGTGATTGTGAGCCCACTTGTATATTTTTGAGAACCTTTGACCCGATCTACATCGCTTCATGCATCGAGTCAAATACTAGATAGAATATACGAACTATGCATTCACATATCATACACAATAGATACGAAAACAGTAAATGCAAATATGTCTCAGTTGTTTCTCATTAATATTCAAGTGATTAATGATAATAAAATACATAAAAACATGACTTTTAAGTATACTATTCTAACACTTACAGTTGAACTTTTGTGGATAATGTGATACTTATAGTTGAAAGTAGCTTGAAATGGATTTCTGTCACCTATCCCCTAGAAATAGATTAGTTTTGAATTGAAGATGAAGAACTTGTTTGTGAACTAAAATGAGTTCTTGTTGTCACCCCTTCAATTTGATCCATGCAATAGTACACAGATTTTAGGATTTCTTCTAACATTTATTATATAACAATTGAATTTTCTAATTTTATGTCATTGTCTCTATTCATTGGATGGACACAAGGGAATGGAAGGTTATAAACTCAGAGTTATGGCATGCTTGTGCTAAGCCACTTGTTTCTTTGCCTCCTGTTGGAAGTCTTGTAGTATACTTTCCTCAAGGTCACAGTGAGCAAGTAGGTAGTTTTACCTTTCATTCTATAAATATATGAAATCTTGATTCTGATTTCTTACAGAAAATTCTTTTGCGACTACCCTCAGGTTGCAGCATCAATGCAGAAGGAGACTGATACCATCCCAAACTATCCTAACCTTCCTTCCAAGTTGATATGCATGCTTCATAATTGCACTTTACATGTATGAGAATCTCCACCTTTTAACATCACAGCATTTCCAAGTGAATTTCTTTAAGATGATATTTTTTAGTTGGGGAAAAAGTATTGACCTCAAACAAACAAACATTGACCTCTCTTATAAAGTTTACAGGCCTTCAAGTGAGAAAATGAACACAGCTTGAGTTTTTTCATCTCCATGATTGTGCCTCCAAAATAATGATTATTCCTCTCTCTCTCTCTCTCTCTCTCTCTCTCTCTCTCTCTCCACAAGCATCATGTGCATCACCATCCAGGCTTCCGCCTTCATTTTCACCCTGTAACAACCCCGTCCCCCATTGACATTCTAGAAGCCAGGAACATAGGTCAGCATCACCCAATGAACCTCAAAAGTGGACAAAAGTAAACTCTGTAGCTCAACTACAGCCCAATGAAGCAAAACATGGTCTATAGTTGCCTCTGCTTTATAGCCTTATGGCTCATACAACACCTATGTGTAATTTGAATCTTTCCCATCAAATTTTACTTTATCTAGCCATCGGGGCACACGCGATGCGTGTGTAATTCGAGTTATTTTTAAGATAGTAGTAGAAAAACAAAATTAATATTATATGTAATTTGTGGAATAAAAATGATTGAAAAGATGAGTTCTCGTAAAGAAAGAATAGCAACGTAATATATAGAGATGAGAAAAATAACAGTTAGCAAACTTCTCACAATCCACAATAAAAACAATGAAACTAAATTGTGAAATAAAAAAAGAAAAAACGTAAGATAAACAATTAAAACATGGATATCTCACCTTCCACTTTTAAAAAAATAAGTCATTTAGAGAAAATCATAAAAGAAATATAAAACCACAAAAAAGAAAAAAATCCAAGAAAAAATAACAAATATCCTGATTTTTTTGACATTCATAATTAAAAATCCAAATGTATCCAACAATTAAACAATCGAAATAAGCATTTGGACGAAAATGCCACCAACTTCATCCATTGTCCCAAAAAGTTGATCCCAAGATTCATATGATGGTTGTGACTATAAAAAGGAGAGGCAAATAGAGTAGGGCCAATCCGATTGGGCCCATAAGGCATTTTAAAACACTCTAGAAAACAAATGTCAAACTCTAGCTCTCTTTCATCTTGCTATAATATAGTAGCAAAAAATATAAGCAAACATAAAAGAAAGCAAACATGAACAGTATCCAAATTTTTTCAACAACCACGATGAGATGGGTTAAAAAAAAATAATAGTTTGAATTTCCGATCTGAATCCCAATTTTTATTTATTAATATATTTATTTGAATCCCAGTTTTACAATTCCTAATGAGACCACCATAATAATTTGATAACACAACAGATATTCCTTATATCCAAAACACCGCAACTTCCAAAGATTGCAAAATCATGTAGACAAAGATATTCCTTATAAAGACGATACAAAATCATGTAAACAAAGATTGCAAAAAGTTTTCCAAACCAAAAAGACTTCTTTCCTTGAGAAAAAAAATTAAGAGTAGCTATCAACATATCAGTTTCCATCACTTTTAAACAGATGATTGTAATTACGGATTAGAAACCAAAGAGCAATTTTTTATTTTATTTTATTTGGGGTGCTAACTTGAACAACTTTACCTACTAAAGGAAAATGGTTGGAGAGAAAAGAAGAAGAGAGAAGAAGAAACACAGGTATTCCACAACGCTAAGCACACAAAGGCCACAGCCAACTGTCAGTTCTATGAATTCAAAATTCATTATCTCAATGCCAATGATTATAATTCATAGCCTAAAAACTGTGGTAAGGTTGGAAACCTATAATCTCTAATTAATAATATGACAACATAATACCGAAAGGAAACAAATTCAGAGACTTCCTAATTAAAAGAAAACTACATATTAGAGGACACAATGAAATTGAAAATATTACGCCCGCTTTGTTCCACATCATTTTCCCCAATTGAGAAAAATAGCTCAATCTCGTTCCATCTTTAAATATTAAACTTTACCTTACCAAAAAACCAAAATACTTCGTAGTATGCTAGGTACTTTATTTCTTTCTGAATGCATGCTTCAAAAACACTATCCAAAGTCTATCTGTTTTCAGTAAATCTTATTTTTTATTTAACAGTTAACCACTGCAGCTAACGGAAAGGATAATCGGATACGGATAATTAAAACAGAAGTACAGTGCTATTTTAATAACTTAAGGAGGTTTATGAAATAAGTTTAAATCTTAGGAGAGAAGGGAATATTTTTGAAATAAATTTAAATCTCTTGAAAGAGGTGTGTAGTTTATCCTATAAATTATCAGTGCAAAACAGTCAAATTGTTCAAAAAAAAAAAAAAAAAAATCAAAATCTACAATGCCGACTGTTTAATGTTCACATTTTTATGATGTATAAAATGAACCGAACGAATCATTAAAATTAGCTCTCATAATTCTAATGGGGCCAATGTGATCTGATAGGTATACGAATAAATTGTATTTAATTTTGTAAAATAAAATTTTTTGATTAAAATTGATGGCCTAAGTTTAAAGTTTTATTTTGTATAATAAATATGATTTATTCATGTATTTATTAATATTTAAACATCCAAAATTTTTGTATGATTTTTTTTTCTTTAGCAAGACTTGCAAGATAAAATGGTTTCACGTTTAAGTTTATGCAAACTTCCAATATTTGTTCTGAATGCCGTGTCGGATGGTGTATCCATTTTTTATTGGTAATTTGGTATGATGCATATTAGTACCGGTGAAGTATTAAGTATTATTTTTTATTTTTTTAAAGACTTATATATATTAGAAAATATTGTTTAATAATAAATAATTTAATATAGCATAATTATAATTTAAAATTATATTTTAATTAATTTCTCATGTAAATTTGTTTTTTTTTTTTTTTTTTGAGAACACTAATGTAAATAATAAGTAAAAAAACAGAGTACATTGTAACCTAGAATTATAGTTTATGAATAAATAAGTAAGTAAATTGGATTAATCGATAAATATCAACATACCTATTTTCAGATCTTGCAGTGATAAGATTTATTTTTTCTGTGTATCAATTTTGCTTCTGATTTGAGCAGATTCGTGTATGAGGAAGCACGGAATTTTGCTATTGCAGGTTGGCTTCAACCTGTGCGATCCTTCAACGACGATATTGCTTCACATATCATCTATAAAAAAAAAAGAGGAATAATAAGAACAACAAAAATTTGAAAAACGTTGCAATGTTGGCTTTCAAGAAGAAGCAATCAAAACTGAAAAGGAGAAAATGTAAAGAAGAGAAGAAGATCACAGAGGACCTGCAAGTACGGTAGATGTAGAGTTGATGATGGATTGACGGGTTTCTTGAAAAATAGACAAAATGAGAAAAAGAGAGATGTAGAGTGATATGCACGTGGTTTTCATTGGATACATGACGGTTTTTTTTTTAAAATTTACGTTTTTAACCTTTTAACTATTTTAAAGAAAATTGAAAAGTAATGGAATTAGAAAATAAGTTTAGGGATATTTTGTGTAGTATAATTGTGACGGAGCCTCATGAGTGCTCCCTTTATATAATAGTATAGATTATCTTTTCAAACTAATTTTTAAAAACAGTCCATTGATATCATAACTTAACACCACAAATAAATTGGACTTACAGATTGCTAAATTTGATTTTTGTCATATTTATTTTACTATTAAAAAATTTATAATATTTGAAAATATTTTTTTTAAACAAAAACATCTCCCAAAACAAATACATGAAGTCCATAGCAGAAAAAGTAGATGATATCAGATTTCTCTCACATGCATATGGGAACTGAGATTGCAAAGATTTAAAAAAAATGTAAAAACTCTTCATAATCCTTATTGAGTGCATTTTTTTAAAAAAGTAGAACTGTCATTACAAAAAACATAACAGAGCATGAAGATAAACGTTATAGAGTGTGAGAAAAAAACATATCATGCGAAAAAAAAACAGAACATGTGAGAAGAAAAAAAACAAAGCATGTAAAGACTTTAAATCGTTTTACTACTGTGTAAAAAATTACAATTTCGTGAGTAATTCGGATTCGAACAGCAACATTGCAAAATGGCCGAGGAGAAAATGAAACTACGAAAATCACATTCTCTGGTTCATAATCATGACTGCATCGGCGCAACCATCAGCGATATGCATGTGCAATACCGTACATCAGATATTTGTACTCCCATATAAATAATTGAAACACAAATCTTGAAATCCAAGCACGCATACAATCATATTAAAAAGTATATACCTTGAAGGCAATCGCAGTTTTAGGCCTCTTAGCGAATGACATTGAGGACGGAGTCGACTGGTTCAACGCCTTCCGTATAGTTACCTTCGGCCTTGCGTATCTCAATTCAACTAAATTTAAAACAATATTAAATAAATCTGTACGCATTGTGAAATCTGATAATAAATCAAAGTTTATATTTACAACATACACGCTCCCAGTTGTTGTTCAGGAATACATCTACAGTCACTGCACCTTCGAGCATAAGAAGCAAAAAGACAAACATCAAATTCTTAAGTCTCCGAATGGGAAACAATCTTAAATTTTGGAGGAAAACATAACTTTCCATCATAATACCACCGAAGATAATTGGGATTAATTTTTTCCAAAAGTGATGAAATTGTATGAACTGAATCCAGGATTATAAAACTAAAGCTTAAACGTGTGAATTAGAATCAAGTTCTGACCATAAAACTGAAAATGGTGTGTGTGTGTGTGTGTGTGTGTGAGAGAGAGAGAGAGAGAGAGAGAGAGGAGATGAGTTCGTCAAGAGATAGCAG
>JAULLH010541021.1:0-10793 GCA_035668455.1 Sarracenia alabamensis
GTGAATTTTATCTAAGTGGTATATAAGGAAGACTCTAATTCCTCCAAAGAGATGACAAAGACAAAGCCTATCATGTCAAATGTTATATCTGTCACCACCAAAACCACCAAACTTACTAATCAACACTTGTATAATACTAATTATCAACATTGGCATAAACTAGTTCTTTTTACAATTCGTGGAATGGAGATGGAGCACCATTTGACTGATGAATGTTCAAGTACTCAGACCGACCCTGTAGGAGCAAAGCTCTTGGCCAGAGATGACGCTTGACGGTACACTCGATTAATTAATTTTGTGGATCCCCAGGTGTTTGTGTTGGCCTTCCAGTGTGGCTCAGTGAAAGAGATTTAGGAGTATTTGACAGTGTTATATTCTGGCAAAGATAATATGAACCGTCTATATGACGTTTCTCAATCTTTCTTCCGCCCCGAGCAGAAAGATTCTTCCTTAAGTGATTATCTTGCTTCTTTCAAGAGAATATACGAGGAACTTAATGCCTTGATGCTCATTACTTCTGATGTTAATCAAATGCGCTAGCAGCAGGAGCAATTAACTATTATGGCCTTTCTTAGTGATGTACGCCCACAATATGAGTTGGCTCGCTCCCAGATTTTGGCTAGTTATGAGACCTCTCTAACAAAGACCTACTCTAGAACGAATCGATCTATATGCCCACAGCTCAGTCTGCCTGAAATTAGTGATCACGCTGCTCTGGCGAGTCATAATACATCTCGAAGATGTGGTTGAAATCGTGGAGTAGGTCGTGGTGACCGAGGCTTAGATGGAAAGGTCACTTATTTTCACTATGATGGTGCGGACCATACACGCAATAAGTGTTGGAAGTTACATGGTAAACCTCCTACTACCAAGTATGCCAATGTGATTTCTGGGATTGATCCATCTATTCAAGCTCCTATCTCCACCTCTTCTGATGAGGGCCATGTTGTCTTATCAGCTGAGGATTATGCTCGTCAAGTTAGTCCATTTGCTACCATTGCTCAATCTACTCCATCTACAGCATGCCCATCTACTTCATCTAGGTCCTGGATCACAGATTTTGGCGCCTCAATCATATGACTAGCACATTAGGTATTTTGAGTGATTATTCTTGTAATTCTTCCTATCATGATGTATGCGTAGCTGATGGCTCATATATACCGGTTAAAGGCATAGGGACAGCCTCTCTCACTCCTACTTTAACTCTTTTCAGTCTTGTACTTACCGGCCCTCCCCTTTAATCTATTATCTGTCAGTACTTATAAGTCGAGAACTTAATTGTCGTGTTGTTTTTTCTGGTGCTTCTTGTGAATTTTAGGATCTTTGGATGAGGAAGATTGTTTGTAGGGGTTGTCGTACTTTAGAAGGGATTTATGTGTTGGAGGATACATCATGTGCTATTTCTTATCCCAGTGCCTCTTCTACTGTTCTCGACCTCCATTGTCGACTTGGTCATCCAGCTTTTCCCAACTTAAAACATATATGTCTTGAATTTCAACCATTGTCTAAGTTGTTTTGTGAGTCTTGTTAGTTTGCTAAGTATCATCAAATGTCGTATGTTTCAAGATTCCATAAACGAGAGTGTGCTCTATTTGAGTTAGTCCATTGTGATGTCTAGAGTCCGTGTCATGTCCAGTCTAAAACTAGTTTTCGATACTTTGTGTTGTTTGTAAATGATTATTCACGAATGACATGGTTATATTTAATAAAGACTCGTTTAAAATTATTTTCTATTTTTTCTGACTTTTGTGCTGAAATTAAGACAATTCTATGCCTATTTGCACTTTTCGGAGTGATAGTGCCCGTGAATATTTCTCATCTCAGTTTAACTCTTTTATGACTCAGAATGGTATTATCCACCAGTCCTTGTCTACTAACACCCCTCCTTAAAATTGGGTTGCTGGAAGAAAGAATTGTTATTTAATGAAAGTGACTCGTGCTTTCATGTTTCAAATGAAAGTGCCTAAAATATTTTAGAGTGAAGCATTGTTAACTGCTACATATCCGATCAATCAGATGCCTTCCTCTGTTTGGGGGAGATCCCACATCGTGTTTTATTTCCTAGTCGGCCTTTACACCATCTCCCGTTGCGCATCTTTCGTTGTACATGTTATGTTCGTGATATTTAGCCACATACTACCAAACTTTATCCTAAGTCTCTGCGATGTGGCTTCCTTGGGTATTCCCACACATAAAAAGGATATCGATGTTACTCATCTGAGTTATGACAGTTTTTTTGTGTCTACTGATGTCGTATTTGATGAGTCTGCTCCATTCTCGTCTTTTTCGTCTTCTACTGATCCTCATGTGCCGTTTTCTCTTGATGATCTCCTTATTTATGATTCGGTCCGAGTCTCATCCTCCCAGTCTAGTCCTTCAGTCACTCATGTCAGTCATCCTCTACAAGTGTATGTTTGTCGTCCCTGTCCGATGTCTATCTTGTCTAACATTAATGCTCCTAAGCCAGCCCCTACTGAAAACACTTTCTCATTGACTAATCCATCACCACCATAGCGGCTCCTATCTGGAAAAGGATTGAGAAAAACAAATTTATTTTTGGAGACAAGGGCATACTTGGTAGAAAGATTAAAATAGGAGAGACGCTCGAGAAACACAACATTACGCGATACATACAAACGTTTTGAAACAAGATTAGAACATCAATACTCTTTTTGTTGAAGGCCAATCCCTAATAAGACACAAAGGAGAACAAGCATTGAGTTAGCTTTGCTCATGTTTGGGAAGAAGGACAAAAGAGATGGAGCCAAAGACGCGCATCAAGGAATAATTAGAAGTGTATCGAATAGCTTCTTAGAAGGACAAATACTAAAAAAGAGTGAAGATGACATACGATTGAGAAGATACTACAGTAAAGATGGCTTCATCCCAGAGTATGGCATGTGCGGAGGAGGATAGGAGAGATAGAGTTGTGTCAAGGATATGTCGATGTTCTCTTTTAGCTCTACCATTTTGGGGCAAGGTGTCAGAACATGATGATTAATAAATGGTACAAGAGGAAGTTAAAAAATTGGTAAATTCAGTTAAAAAATACCCACCACCTAAATATGAATGAAAGATCTTTATAATGGTAGAAAATTGTATTTGAACCATATAGTAAAAAGACGGTAAATATGAAACAAATCAGATTTGTGAAACATAAGATAGACCTTACATAATCAATGATAAAAGACATTAAACAGGATACCCTTGGTGGCAATGGGGGGAAAGACCTACATATTGTACGAATAGTAGAGAAATAAGAAGTAGAAATAGACGTGTGAAAGTACTGTTGCGAACTGATAAACTAACCTATGGGGGGAATAGGTTAGAAGCTGATAAATTAAAATCATTTAATTTTAATTAATTAATTATCTAACTTAACATGATAACAAGTTAAAGTTAATATTTAAAACAAAGACATAAAGCTGTAAAAAGAAATAACATCCAACAACCATAATGAGACACACGATATACGTGGAAACCCTAGGGAAGCTCCCCTGGATGAAAATCATGGCACTGACATAAGGTGGAAACTATGCACTATAAGCCAAAAGGTTTACAAGATAGACATATTAGAAAACACCCATAACTCCCGACGGAAAACCCATCTTCTAGTCTTGAGAGATCAACCCCGATTCCCTTGTTGACTCCAAAGTCGCAATAGCTCCCCCTCCAACGTCCTATGAGTATCACCATACTCAATCCAGATAGAGGTCACATGTAGCATGTGGTCCACGGGAACTAGTCCCGATCTCCCTATTAAAGAGGGCTCCAAGTTACCTCAGCCAAGTGTGCATTCAGGCACAGTGCAGGTGGAAGGTGGTGGGAATGATGACAAAAATGATAATCCAGATGGACACCTAATATAAGGTTAAGGACATCTATGGTTATGACTCCAAATGTGGTCTAGTTACCAATCCTTAGAAAGGTAAGAACTACGGCATACCAGAGGGTGGTAACATCAGAGATTTCTCAAGAAATATTAGCCGAGAGGCAAGAGTGTGAGACTATAACAAGTCACACGGTTTCAAGTTACTACATGGCAAGACAACCGAGCATAGGGTTATGAAACTAATCCAACTCTCAAAGCCTACGGTTATCCTAATAAGATATTCCTCAACCATGGTATGAATGGAATACTCAATATAAGTAAAATACATGCAATAGCTAGGCAAGATACATAACATAAATCCTAAGGAAATCTAATTAAAGAAACATGGATGAAAATACTAATCACCATGAAAGGTAGCATTATCTTGGATTATGATGCATCCTTATGCATTAATAGTGATATCCAACACCAAGGATTGAGGAAGCCTAAGAGGCAGAAATAGCTCCTCCATGAAAAACCCAAAGGTTGGGAGAGGATTCTCCAAAACCTAACGACGGGTATCCATTGTATATAGAAAAATACACTGGCGCTCGAACACTGTACGAGGGCGCCGTATGCGCTATAATGCGGTCGAGCGTTATTCGGGCGCAATTAAAAAATGATAGGCATTTTCTACCACGCCAATGAGAATCATTAGGGTTTCACCATTGAGCTCTAGCGCTCTTTAGGTGTGCAACTGGTGTTCGGAAAAACCTACTCTCGGCAATAACAATATAAGACATAAAGTAGGGCCGCTCAAGCTCTCTACGGACTCTCTTCGGGCGCTTCAATCTCTCAACTCTTGTCAAGAAAGAATTAAGACATTTAATCAGGGGCGCTAGAACTCTCTACGGGCTCTCTTCAGGCGCTCCAATGTCTCAACTCTCAACTTATCGAGAAAGGCATAAATACATATATGCCGCTCGATGCCTCTCAAGCACTCTACGAACGCTCTAAGGCGCTGCAAGGAATTTGATTTCTTCACACATCAGTGCCTAGAATTCATGGTAAGTCATGAATTCTCAAAGGCAACATAAAACACAAACTGCATATATGATGTATGAAGTGAATGCACATGGGTGTGTGTATGTGAGTGCCATATACCTGCAAGGATCGGAGCGGACTTGCTGAATGTGAGTAGGACGGAGGACCTAGACACAAACACCCAAAAATCGGAAACCCAAAATAAAAGGTATAGACACAATGGTTTTATTCTTAACCCATAATAGCCAATATACTAATAGATCTTTATGGCAAAAGAAATATGTGAATGAAAGTTGAACTTTAATTTTTTTGTTTAAAGAATATTACTCTCTAGACCTTTCCAATCTTTGGCTTTAAGTGTAAGAAATTTGTATAGCAATTGTTGGACAGTAGAAACTGGGATTAAAAGAATTATTATTTTGGATACTAATTATTAAACACCTTGTGTTATTTAGTTTTGAACTCGATCATTCTAAACATTAACCCATATTTGGTACTGATGTGTTGGTATTTTTCACCACTCTAAGCCGGGTCAATATAAATACCCGGATTAGGATGCTGGAAAGACAGATCTATATCACTATCATATTTATAGGATGAAAGTTATACTTTCAAGAGGTTCGACCCATGATCCGACCCATGAAGACCCATCCGATCCATATGGGCCTAAGGTCTGATCATCAAGGCCATAGTTTTCTTTTTGGTCCGAACTAAACGTCAAATATCCGAGCCCAGTCGAGCCAAATGTTGCGTATCTGGGCCATGCCGATCATATCGGGGCCATACCGACCATATGGGCCGATCGCCGATCCATCCTGTTCGTTCGGATCTTTGAGCCGACCAAGAGCTCACTTCGATCTAACAGTAGAGATGGCCTTCAATATCAAAGCCACCTGGCCGGGAAATTCTATCAAATTAGTTCGCCGATCATTTGCGTCGACCATACTTTTCGATCGGCACACTTTAACTCAGCAACAACGTATCTTCTACGGCAAGTTACAATGATAACGGGCAATGATAACGGGGAACACGTATCAGACGAACCTCCAGTCACGCTCAAACACGTGTAAAGGTTCTGCATAAACTAATGATGGGAGTTAATATTTTCACCAACAAGCTTCTTCTGTCACGTGAGAGGCTCATATCCCTATATTTGATCCAACAGCTTTAGCCCATCTCAGGAAGACCCTCATCTGAAGGGGCCACGTGTTCGCCAGCCAGGCCACATGTCCGCCGATCAGACCACATATATATTCATAAGGTATCCTTCACACAAGGTATGATTAACACATATTTTACAACATATTTTTAGATCAATATACTGTTCACCTTCTTCTCTACCTTCTCTCTACATTTTAGCTCTTTAACAGCTTTATTTTTTCCGCTCCTTCCGTTACTGATTTAGAGATCAGAGAGGGTACGCCAGGACGCTGACACCCTGTTCTAACCCATTTGCTACCTGTTGCAGACCCGTAGATCACTGATTCCAAACCCGACGGAATCTTGATGCTATCAGCTGGCGCCGTCTGTGGGAACGATTTATAAATTTATTGATAGTATTGGATCCCTTCAGGGACTGCTCGAGCCAGTTCGATGGGTGGCTCCTCAGAGAAGAAGACCTCTCCAACAGCTCTTCCAAGCTCTCCAGCAGTTTTCGAGTTCTCCAGTGGCTCTTCCAAGCTCTCGAACAGCTCCAAAGCTCTCTAACAGCTTTCGAGCTCCCTAATAGCTCTTCCAAGCTCTCCAGCAGCTTCCAATCTCTCCAGTAGCTCTTTTGAGCTCTCCAATAGCTCTTCCAAGCTCTCCAGTAGCTTCCGAGCTCTCCAGTAGCTCTTCCAAGCTCTCCGGCAGCTTCCGAGCTCCCCAGTAGCTCTTCTAAGCTCTCCAACGGCTTTCCAACTCTCCAGTAGCTCTTCTTAGCTCTCAAGTAGCTCTTCTAAGCTCTTCAATAGCTCTTCCCAGCTCTCCAGCAGCTTTTGAGCTCTTCAGTTGCTCTTCCAAGCTCTCTAACAGTTTTCGAGCTCTCTAGTAGCTCTTCCTAGCTCTCCAGCAGCTTCCGAGCTCCCCAGTAGCTCTTGCAAGCTCTCCAGCAGCTTCTAAGCTCTCTAGTAGCTCTTCAGAGCTCTCCAACAGCTTCCGAGCTCTTCCATAGTTATTCTAAGTTCTTTAGAGCTCTTACAAGCTCTTCTCAAGCTCTCTCCGATAACGAGGATGTCATCGATCGAAAACCCAGTGAGAATCCTCACATTCCTTCTCCTCTTATGCTACCGAAAGGTCAAAATCAGCAGCGTCAGAAAGACCTCCAACCTGGGGACTTTCCTCAGATGGTATTACCCTTGTAAAGTTGTAATGGAGGTATAATGTGTTCAAACAGTAAACACTTGCACATACTTTTCATTTTGGTAGCTCGGATTCTACTTTGATCTTCTGCTTGTTATACCCTACCTATATAAGCATTGGTTAGCCTTGCTCGACTAACTCGTAGGAGTTCTACATTTATAAGACTCTCTAGGGCATTAAAGACCCTATGGGGAATATTTGTAAGACCTTACAGGGCATATCATAACCCTACGGGGTATATTTTCCAGGCCCTACGAGGTATGTCTGATGACCTCTGCGCTTATAAGCCAGAGAATACATTTCCATTTGCGAGAAGACCCCTACTTACGCACTGGGATCAATATATCTAATTTTTTTCAAGTTATTGTGCCTTGTGTTATTTACAGAAATAAATAAGCAAAACCAGCCATAGTAGTCCCTCGACGGACAAAGGGGTCTTACCCCGATTAGGTCCCTAAACGGGCAAAGCCCTCAACGGACAAAGGGGTCTTACCCCGATTAAAGTCCCTCAACGGACAAATCCCTCAACGGACAAAGGGGTTTTACTTGTGCTATCCCGTGAGTTACATGCAAGAAACTACAATTTATTTCACAGACCCAGCTCGGCCACAATCATATTTTGCCGACCATGTTCGAAACTTTACCGAACAAACTCGGTACCTCACCGACCAGGCTCGTTACCAACCTATTTACGTAAACTGTGACTAACTTATGTTTTAGTAAATTTCTTTTCCTTTCGATTTTCAGTATTATGTTCTTCACCTGCTACTATCTTGCATGTTAGTTCTGTAAGACTAACCCGCAAGAGTTCTGCATTTACGCGGATTTGCATAACCTCATTTACTAAACCAAGCTAAGATTTTTTCAATCTGGTCAGCACTCTCAAACACTAAGATAGGTTCTCAGGCCTCGGACAGGACTCCATCAGATCATACTAAGACCCTACGAGGCATAGCCCGAAGACCCTACGGGGTATACAACCGATCTGCCCAAACTTCGGGCCTCGGATTTCTCGCCATGCAAGATTGTTCTCCATAGTCCACAGTCGAAATCAGATCTCAGGTTCAGTCTGACCAGCTCCGAGATAAGATCTTATGCTCAGGTCTACACAAAACCCCTGTGATTATGTTGCATGAGGTACTTTCGCCCTCTATGGGTATATTTCTGCCCTCTACGGGTACATTTTGTCATCTATGGGTATATTGTCCATCTCCAGGTATCATGCTATTTACAGGCGAGCTATCTGCAAGAAGAAAACCCCTTCTCAGCATAAGAGCGAGATGTTGATTTCCACAACCCTCCCAGAAGTACTTCTTTATATTCTTGATAGCCTCTGGCCTTCGACCAGAGACTATCAAGAATAGAGGACTACTGATATGGGGAGATTTTATATCTTATTATTTTCCTGATCTACAAGTGGAAAGAGGGCCCCGACCCATGACCAGGGAGGATCCGATCTGCCCTTGGCTAACCTTCCCTTGGCTGACCATCCCCTGGCCGACCTTTCCTTGGCCGATCTACCTTTGGCTGACTTACCTCCTACAACAAATCATGGAAATAGGAACAAACAGCAGGCCAACCTTTAGTCACTTCTTAACACCTGTAAAGGCAAAGCTTCTCCAACACGTCTCTCAAGCTTCATTAATTACAGGGGACATTAGTCAGACCAACCTCCAGTCACGCTCAAACACGTGTAAAGGTTCTACATAAACTAATAATGGGAGTCAATATCTTCTCCAGCAAGCTTCTTCTGTCACATAAGAGGCTCATATTCCTATATTTGATCCAACAGGCTTCAGCCAATCTCAGGAAAGCCCTCATCTGAAGGGGTCACGTTTCTGCCGGTCAGGTCACGTGTCGGCCGATCAAACCACATATATATTCATAAGGTAGCCTTCACACAAGGTATGATTAAGACAAATTTTACAACATATTTTTCAGATCAATACACTGTTCACCTTCTTCTCGACCTTCTCTCTACATTTTAGCTCTTTAACGGCTTTACTTTTTCCTCTTCTATTACTAATTTAGGCATCGAAAAGGGTACGCCGGGACGCTGTTACCCTGTCCTAACCCATTTGCTACCTGTTGCAGACCTGTTGATCATTGGTTCGGAACCCGACGGAATCTTAATGCTATTAGGTACTCCAGTTTTTGGTAAGTGTATAATTGATTTTAAAGTAAATATAGAAAATGTTTGAACTCTTTAAAATCTGAACAATTTGGAAGAATGCTCAATTTCAGGGAATGAACAGATTTATCTGCTGATTTAAGCTAGAATTTCTTAGAATAATTTGTTTTGAAGAAACCGATATAAAAACCAAACCAGTTTGCTTGAAACTATTCAACTGATACGTGCCTCCCCTGTTTTTTGAAATGGTTGAGCTTTCTTATTGGGTTGTAACTTTTAAATTCTAAATTAGAATTTCTTTACTAATTTATGAATTTTCTTTTATTCATGATAGTCCCATCTTAATGTGTATCTATCCTTATGTTGTTATTTTTAATTGACTTATTATAATTGATTTCTGTAGGCATTTGGTGTCAAAATTTTTTTGAAGTGCGTTTAGGCATGGGTATGAGCATACACTAGTGTGTATATAGGTGTGAAATATGTCCAAGAATGGTAAGTTATTTGTGAAACCTGGGTGCTTGTCCCAAAAAATGACAGAATATGAGAAGCAACGCCAATAAACAATTGAAAGAAATTCAAGAAAATTAGATGACTTGGGACTCAAAGGCATGGCAAAGTCATTGTTTGCCCCAATTCAGAGGACTAAGAATAAAAGTAGTAAAGATAAAAACATGAAGATGCATTTCAATGATAATGATGATGAAGAAGAGTATCAACTGCTTGATGGTTCCGAAAGAGATAGCTCTTCCACCAGAGATGACGAGTCTTCTAAATCTAACGCCAGTAAGGTAGTATATATATATTATTCTTATTAAATTGAAAATGCATTGTACTAAAATTGAATTCTATAGTGAATTGCCCATCTCTGTTATCTAGTATTAACTGTCCATACACATTTTACATTTAGTTTTAATATTGTTAAAGTGTTGCAATGATTTTTATGTTTTATGCTTTTAAGTTGAGGATAATTGAGTCTTTAGGTTTAGTAGGGTTACGTTATATAATTCTCTTTTTACTCTTGTATTTGTGCAATTAAGATGGTAATACAATTTTTATTTTTATTTTATATTAATATTATAACAGGATCAATCCCAACTCAAGAAATATTTTTTCAAAACGGTAAAAACAAACCTGTTGAAACAAGAGGCACAAAGTTTTATGGATTAGACTTTGGTCGTCGGAATCTCCTCAGATTTGAGTTTCTTAATAGGCTAAGACATTGTTGAAATATAAGATTGAGAAATCCTATGCAGAATCTAGCCAATAATAATAATAATAATAATAATAATAATAGTGTCCTGTAAATTCAAAGAACTTACAAAAAGATTGAGTAATCTGAATCTAGGTTCATAATAGGTTAGATTGAGAAATCCAAACTCTTACTTTTACTCAAAAAAAAAAAAAAGATACTCCAAGTAAGAAAGAGTCAAAATAATACTGTCATGTAAATTCAAAGAACCCCCT
>JAULLH010541130.1:0-10792 GCA_035668455.1 Sarracenia alabamensis
TTGATTTTAGATTTGAGATTTATAGGTGTTTGTGTCTAGGTCCTCCGTCCAGATCACATTCAGTAAGCCCGCTCCGATCCTTACAAGGTATATGACACTCACATATACACACCCATGTGCATTCATATCATATCATGTTTAGGGTAGTTTATGTATTTTGTTACCTTAGAGAATTCATAACTTACCATAAATTCTAGGCACTGGTGCGCGAAAGGGCTCAAGCACCTTCCAGCATCTCCGAGCGTTCGCAGAACGCTCAAGAAACAAATATTAATTTGTTCCTATCTCAATAAGCCAAGAGTTGAGACATTGAGGAGTCCGAAGAGACCCCATAGAGAGCTCAAGCGACCCTGTTTAATGTCTTATTTACTCTTTGACGAGATTTGGGTTTTTCAGGCACCTGTAGCGCCCGAAGAGCGATCAAACTCAACAGAAAAACCCTAACGACTCTCATTGGCATGAGCAGAAAAAGCCTGTCATCTTTAACTGCGCTTGAAAAAGGGCTCGTGCGCGTTATTGCGCATGCAGCACTCGAAGAGCGCTCTAGCACTGCGTATTTTCCTATATATACACAGCTTAACAGCAGTTAGGGTTGAGCCCTTTTAGCATTAGAGATCCAGGTGGTTGTCCTCCTCCTCCAGCCTCTCTTTAGGCCTCCATCACCCTTATGTTTCTCCTTCATAGTTGAAGCATATTTCTTTGGGTGTTATCAAGGTTCTTATATGTCCTTCATGGATTATACTTGTTAATTCCTTGTTCTATCCATCCATAGACCATACCATACATATACCTTTTCTACTACACACACATCAGGCCGAGGGAACTTAGAGCCGTCATAAATACGGAGATCGGGAGTGGCTCCCATGGACACTTCGGGATTAAGGAAAGAGTTGTGGCAGTTGTGTCAACAATACTGGAGTTAGACGTCCATGGGTATATGAGTATAAGTCATTTTCATATATTTTGATAACCTTCTTGATTCGTAGTAATATTAAGTTATGTGTTTGGTGCCGTGATTTTCATCCAGAGATCGTTTTCTCTAAGGTTTCTACGTAATATCATGTGTGTTTATTTTCGATGGTTGTTGCTGGATTATGGTCTATTTTACTATCATTGTCGTAGCTATTTTTAACCAACAAATCTTTTTATTAGGTAAGTAAATTAATTTTTCCAATAAAATTGGATCAATTTTTATTCTGCCTACATATAACCTATTCACCCCCTTTAGGTTTAGTTTAGTGGTTTGCAGCACAATTTCAATGTATTTATAAGGGAGGAAATACTTGAATTCGAACGGATATTACCTCACCCGACCCAAGCTGGGATGAGTAGCTTCTCTTGGAAGCTTTGAGTGTCATTAATACCATAAATGCCTGCCACTCTTACAAATTATTTTTGTCTCATCACCCTGACACACTGTCTCTAGAACCGCCACAATCCTTACAAAGGATTTTGTAAAGTGGTTATTGCAGCCTAAGGATATTGGGGCAGTGGCGGCTCAACCTAACATATGGCCCAAAGCAAAAATATAAAATGAGGCTCTTAATAAAATTTTATATTAATTTTTTAATTAAAATTTATTTTTTCATGTATTATAATTTATAAAATTTTAAAAATAGAAGCCCTAATTTTAAAAATTCCTAGGCAAACTACTAAATTGCTACCCGATTGAGCCGGCACTATGTCGGGGCCTGCTCCTTAGGGGCCCCAACCACAAGGCTTAGTCTTGATGTTTAGGCTTCAATAGGCTATTCAGATGATCATCTGAGCTTCGTCAATCTTGCTCGGTACAGAAAGTCGAGCTCCACACACCGTGCTTGGCTAGCTAGGTCAAGCTCGAATACCGTGCTCAGATGGATGGGCTGAGCCCATGTTCTTTGCTTGGGTTGATGGATGCTCGGCTAATCAACCGTCTGATAGTGAATGCGTAATCCCAATAGGGGGGTGAATTGGACTTTTTAAAAAATTTATTTTAAATAAAAATAGTTTAAGTCCAAGTGTGCTACAATTAAATAATTTAATTCAAAGTTAAGTGAAGTAAAGAAAATAAATTAAAGAGCAAGGATAGAAGAGATGATAGACAAAGTAGAGAAGATGACACCGTGGTTTACAAGGTTCGGCACTACGGCCTACGTCCTTACCTCAAGCCAATAGCTAGAGGATTGCACTATCCCTCCTTTGACTAGGTGGAGAAACCTCTTTCCTTCGATTAGGCGGAGTAGCCTCTCTCCTTCGATTAGGCAGAGATGCCTCTCTCCTTCGATTAGGCGGAGATGCCTCTCTTGAGAATTTACCCTTCCCAAGCACACGAATCCTTCACCCTAGGATTCAATCTCTTTGAGAATCTAGTTCTCAATTATAATGTGTAATAAAACAAATCACATACACATTTCTTGGCTCTAGTATAGTTGAATGAGTACAAGAATTAAGCTCATTAAATCAATCTCAAAAAGTGTAGAGAATAAAGCTCAAGGAGCAAAGTAAATTTTGGACTCTTCAAGGGTTTGAGTTGTATGTAATGTTGCTTTTCGTGATTGTGCCACCCATAAAATTCAAATAATGCTTCTTTTATAGTTTCTCCAATGCATATGACCATTGGTACCAAGTATGAAAAGATTTCGCACCAAAAAAAGCCGTTGTGAATCTGAAATTTGAAATTCCCGAGGGAAACTGTCGACACTTTTTCAAAACTGACGACACTTTTTACTGAGTCAAAGCCCTCGGTCGACCGACCCTTGTCCCTCGGTCGACTGACCCGCTGAAACTGCCTTTTCTTCTTCCTTTGTTCTTCCAATTTCTGACGACATTTCTTCCATAATTGTTGAAAATTGTCCTTGAAAACTTACGACATTTATCCATAACTGACGACACTTTTATGGCATGAAAAGAACCAAAAGTATCGGGAAATTTCTGACGACATTTTTCTCCCAAACTGACGACATTTTCGTCTACTGCCCTAACATCTCCTTCGATCGACTGATACTGCAATTTTCCTTGGCTACATTTGCTTCTTTTCTTCTTTTGTCTTGACTTTTTGGATTGAGCAAATACTTAAATAAAATGATTAATACCTGAAATAAATCACTCAAACAAAGCTCAAACATAAGCAACAACAAATCAATGTGTTGGAATAATCAAAACCAAAACCAAGGCTTTATTGAAAAAGCCTTTAGGCCAACACCGATCACCTGCCTCTTTGGCACATTCGCCTACAGGCTTATGCCTTTTGGGTTATGTAATGCACCTGCCACCTTCCAGTGATGTATGTTGTCTATCTTCTCTAACATGGTTGAAAAATTCCTTGAATTATTCATGGATGATTTCTCTATGTTTGGTCTTTCATTTGACGGCTGTCTCGCAAATCTGACCTTTGTACTTAAACGATGCCAAGACACAAACCTGCTACTTAGCTGGGAGAAGAGTCACTTCATGGTCTAATAAGGTATTGTGTTAGGACATATAGACTCCAAATGCGGTATAGAAGTGGACAAAACCAATGTCGACCACATTACCAAATTGCCACCACCAACCACAGTAAGACAGATCCGTTCATTCCTAGGACATACTGGATTTTATCGCAGATTCATCAAAGACTTCGCAAAAATATCAAAGCCCCATTGCGATATTCTTGCTAAGGAGGATACATTTGAATTTGATGAAAAGTGTATGTGTGCCTTCGAATAACTAAGAGATGCTCTATCCTCAACACCTATCATGCGGTCAACGAATTGGGCTATACCATTCGAAATAATGTGTGACACCTCTGATTACACTGTGGGAGCTGTACTTGGACAAAGAGAGAATAAAATCCCTCATGCTATCTACTATGCCATTAAAACTCTAATGGATGCATAATTGAATTATACAACCACTGAAAAGGAACTACTGACAAGTAGTATTTGCGCTGGACAAATTTAGATTGTACTTACTAGGATCTAAGGTGATTGTCTACACTGACCATACTTCCCTTAGAGACTTGCTAGCTAAAAAAGACATAAAACCCCCTCTGATTCACTAGATCCTACTCGTTCACGAATTTCATCTAGAGATTCGCGATAAGAAGGGCACGAAAAATTCTATAGTCGATCATCTCTCGCGACTCCTAGAGCGATCCTCCACTGACCACGTACCTGTACGAGACTTGTTGCATGATGAGCAACTTTCCTCGGTCACTACCATTCAACTTCCCTGGTACGCAAATATCATATACTATCTAGCGGTGGGTCGCATCCCAAACGATTGGTCCAAATAACAAAAGGACCGATTTTTCTCACAAGTAAAATATTACATTTGGTAAGAACCAAAATTTTTTAAATATTGTTTTGACCAATTTATACGACGATGCGTCCCCAAGAATGAGGTAGAAAGTATTCTCCGATTCTGTCACTCATTAGCATGTGGTGGACATTTTAGTAGTAAGAAAACCGCGGATAAAGTTCTGTAAAGTGGATTTTACTGGCCTACGATCTTCAAAGATGCCCACGACTTTTGCAAGTGCTGCCTGCGATGCCAGTAGGTAGGAACATTGACTGCCAAACAAATGATGCTTTTAAACTCAATCTTAATTGTCGAAGTTTTTTATGTTTGGGGTATCAACTTTATGGGACCATTTCCACTATCATTCGGGTGTGAATACATCCTGGTAGCAGTCGACTATGTATCCAAATGGGTCGAATCTTTTCTCTTCATAATCAAATGATCACAAAGTGGTGATCAAATTCTTATAAAGCAATATATTTTCTCGATTTCTTTTTTTAAGGGCAATCATCAGCGACGGTGGTATGCATTTCATGAACAAATACTTTTAATCCTTACTTCGAAGATACTCAATTCAACACAGGGTAGCCACTATGTACCATCCTCAGACTAGTGGCCAAGTCGAGGTATCTACTATGGAAATAAAGAATATTTTGATGAAAACTGTCCACCCTGACAGAAAAGATTGGTCCGAAAGGCTGGACAATGCCCTTTGGGCATATAGAACTGCATATAAGACCCATATTGGAATGTCTCTGTATCGTTTAGTCTTTGGAGAACCATGCCATCTGCTTGTAGAACTAGAACATCGAGCATATTGGGACATCAAAACGTTCAACTTCGACATGCCAAATGCTGGCAACCATCGCCGATTACGACTCAGTGAGCTTGAGAAACTTTGTAATGAAACATATAATAACTCCTGAATCTACATAGTGCGAATGAAAGAATTTCATGATAAACATATCCATATGAAAACATTTACACCAAACCAAAAAGTCTGGTTGTTCAATGCCAAGTTACGTTTGCTCCCAGGTAAACTCCAATCTATTTGGGAAGGCCCATATGTGGTGACTCGTGTTTACTCACATGGTACCTGCCAGTTGCTCAGTCCAAAAAATGAGGAGTTTCTTGCAAGTTAACGGGCAAAGACCGAAACCTTACACTAAAGACATATCAGTAGACCCTGCCACCGAATCCATTAATCTCTCCGACCCAACCCCACCAGTAGAGTGATCGACTGGCTAAGTCTGGCTAAAGAAGTTAAACATAGCCCTGTTTAGGAGGGAACCCGAGGTATTTACCATGATAAAGGATATTCCACCAATGAGGAAATTGCCATGTCCAAGTTGGGGGAGTAAAGATAGCAAGCAAAACCTCGAGAAATTTTTGAATTTTTCGGACCGAAGACAGTAAACTATGCTCTTAAGCTGAGTTGTCCTCTTCACACGCTGAGGTAAAATAGACCGTGTGCCCAGTTCTAGTCAGCAAGAACCGTGTCAAGGTAACAGTCTCTATGCCTTGAAAGGTAGAGCGAAGAGATAAGGATTCTGTAGATGTTGCCTTAAAGAAAGTTGTTGAGGGCTAATAGACTACTACAACACACGTTTTAAAGTGTATTACTGTTCTGGTGGTAAATATATCTCCAAGGTGGTCAAAAGAGGGATGAGTAAGCGCACTGGATGGGTTGAGACTCCTCTCCATGACCTTGCTGACACATCCAACCGTAATGCCTCGAGCTACCAGCCTAATCAATCCGAAGACTAGATTGAAGATGTACTACAAGGAATCCAACTCTTGGGACTCTGAGTATAGAAGACCCTGCTTCTATCATGTTTAAGTAACATGCTCATCAGTGTGGAGATGTCTTGTGTCTGCACTAAGGCCATTTGTTCTGGGAGGTTCTCTGGGCCTATCGAATCTTAGAAGCTTCTTACATCATGTGTCGTATCGAAAATATTGTAAGAATACTAACCCAAAGGTTAGATAATTTTTACACAAAAAAGCTTGCGTCTGGACGGAACTATACCGCCATCCAGACGGGTCAAAATCGTAACAACCAAATCGTAACAAACTTATGAGATTCCACTAACACGCATCGTCTAGACACACCCATCCCGTTCGGATGGAATTTGAATCGACAACTAGGACACAACAACCAAACGTCACCATTTCATGCAAAACCATCCGGAGTGAATCCCACCGTCTAAATGGAATACCAATCGATGGGACATTTGACCGACGCATCATTAGTGCGTCGGTGCCTGGAAAATGCACGAAATTAAAAACCCATTGGACCCCATTTGGATGGGCCAATACCATCCGGACTCTCATGCACCGTCAAGATGCCCGTCCAGACGGAACACCTTCGTCTAGACTCGTGTCTGGACCCTGAACCCTTCTTGAACATTCATAAACATTATGTCAAGATTTCATCCCGACGCGCGTCGCGATGGGACATTCCATCCGGATGCGCATTCGGACACCGCGCGACTGACCAATATGTTTTGGCGCCCCTTTGGCTTTCCTACGCCCAAAACCTTATAAAAACAACCCCCCCCCCCCCCCCCCCCCAATTTCTCACAAAACTCTCAAACTCTCCTCTCTCTCTCTCTCTCTCTCTCTCTCTCTAAAACTCATCTCCTGATCATATTTCTCTTCCAAGTAAATGGATTCCTGCCCCATTCAACGCCGCCGCCTCAACCCAACAGCAAGAGGAGCCGCCTTACAGGGCCGTGGGAATCAATCACCGGCCCAGGAGTATGGTACCATCCCCACCGGGCTTTGGCTCACCAACTCTCTGTATTACATGACGCACTTCCCGATGGGAGATTCCTTCCTCGCCACCTGCCCGTATGGTTAAATGCGCATTGATATCCTCCATGCCCGTCACCTTGGAGGCCTCTTTGGCACGTTCAACGCTCTGGTCCGCCGCATCGTCCTCTTGTTCTATCATAACATGCACCAAGCCTATAAGACTGATGACTACGACAGCCGGGTGGAGTACCTCACCACGCATCTCAATGGTTACGACATCGAGATCGGCCCACATCTCATCACCCGCGTCCTTAACATCTTTGGCACAGAAGACGAGATCGACAACGATGAAGGACCGACGATTCCCAACACCCTCACTCAACAGAAGATGGTGCACACCATCTCCGAGAACTAATCACCCCCAGGTCCACTACTGGCCGGAATGGAGATCTTGCCACCAACCTGTGGTTCACCGACATTGTGCTAAATACCAACGCCTTCCCCACCACACAAAGACAAGCGCCGCAATGATCAACTTTGCGCTCTCTACACCCTCTACCACAACCACTGACTATCCATCCCTGGAATGATGGTTGGCTAGATGCGACCGTTCATTAACAGACCAGCCTAGCACAAGCTGTCGTTCACCAACATCATCCACCACTACATCCGACTCTACACCACCACCCACCTCCTTCCCTTTACCATCTCTCCCACCGAACCTACCGAACCCCACACTACAATCTACCTCCACTGCAATACCTCGACCTATTTTTTTAAAATATTAAATTTAAATTAAACTAATTTTGGGATGACCTGTTTTAACCCCGGATAATTTTTTTCGGGATAACCTGCTTTATTTTCGGAGATTTTGGCAAAAGATTAAAATTTTTCTTTTAAGAGAAAATATTATTTTTTGTTTATACATATTTAATTATATTTTTCCTTCTCTAGAAGCTTCAAAAAAAATAATAAAACAAAAAAAAGGAGAAAGGGATAAGCTTTCGGCCAAACAGCCGTGGAGGTGATTCGCGCATACAGAAACAAAACAGAGAGCAAGAGGAAGAGAGATCGGGGGGAGACACAGGGGCCGCCGGCCACCCAACCGGTGCCGACCACCGCCGAGTACCACCACACCACCGTTGTGACACCATCGCCACCAACCGGTGCTGGCGACGGCGAAGAACAACGGCGGAAAGCAAAGGAGAAGGACGACGCGAACTTCGCAGCTTCTTCGGTCGATTGCGGCTCAAAAATGGTTCAATTTTTTTGATTTTTCTTCACAAAGGTAGAATTCTTGACATTCTAAATCTATCCACTGATATAGATTGTGTAAAAATTAAGATTTTAATGATCAATCAAAACTTAGGGTGTCGGTGCACCCGACGGAACCGAAATTCTGATTTTGTTTGTTTTTATGTTTAAATCTCGCAATTGGTTACAGGAACATACCATAGAGTTTTATTAAAATTATTTTAGCATGCTAACCATGCAATGGCTTGATTAAATTTGAGATTTGGTGAAACTAGGGTTTGAGACAACCGTTTGGGCCGAAATTTAACTTTTCTTGTTGCTTATTGATTAAGTCATGATATTGGTTGTTGGAGCATGAGATTGAGTATCAAAATAATTATTATTTTTTAGCTTGTTAGAAATGCTAGAGCTTGAACCACTATAGATTTGAACGAAAATGGGAGAACCGAATTACCTTTGGACCCGGTAGGTGAGCCTTAGTTTCTTGGCTTGGATTTTGTGTTATAGATTGTTTATAGAAACCGAAATTTAACCATATGAGGGTTATTCTAGCTTGTCAGAACATTGTTTTGTTTGATAATTTCTTTGACTTTTGGCCATGAGGGTCTCGGGTTGGAATTGTTATATTCATTATGGGACATGATTAGAAACTTAATGGAAAATTTGATTATTGGCCAGTTTGGAAGTTTTATTGATTAATTTAAGGTTTTGACCCGAGAATTTATTCAGAAGATTTAATTTTCAATTTTGTTAAATTCCGGTTAGTAGAGACTTGACTTGGCGATTTAATTTAAAGGTGAAGTTCTATTACCCATAGATGTTTTAAATTCAATTGTTTAGATAGTTGAACATTAGTTTTGAGAGAAGACTAATTTCTTTTTGTAAGTTGGAAGTATTTTGGCCTAGACATGGGACTTTTATTCAAATAGCTATAATTTGGAGGGGTTAAATTTGAATATGTGGGTTTGGCATAAAAGTTAATCTATGAGTTAATTATGGTGAATTTTGGGTTGATGAAATTAATACTTGTTAATTAAACAATAAGTTGGTGGTTTGGATTTCGACCTTATTGTGATAGTTTATCGTTACTGACTTCGTCTATGTAATCTAGGCTTAAAATGAAACCTACGGTACGAATTTGATGATTTTGGGACTAGTATGATTGAGCTTTGTTAAGAAGCTAGTGAGCTGGAATAGGAACTTTGTATTGAATCTTTAGAATCGGTGGATTCAAGCGATCTAAATTATGAATTGTGGTGAATTGAATCGAGTATATGATTCTTATGGATTGAGTTGAAATTGTGAGATGATTAAATAAATGGATAGATTATTGAATGTTGTAGGATTATACGGAACATCTTGGATCCCTCCTACACAGTCGATGAATATTATGGTTAAACCCAAACCCATGAGGATTTGTTTATATTTGACGTTACGTTTGATCTCTGTGGATATGGTTGGAGATGCCTCGACTAAATTATCTTGGCTCACACCTCAGGTATTTGAATCATATGACTGCTGGAGTAATAGAAGATGCTTAGGCTAAGTTGTGCTAGCCCGGCTGAGTTGGTGACATCCTTTGGTCACTTGAGTTACATTGGAATGAGAAACCTTGATAACCTAACTTATCACCTGAAGTTTGGTTAGTATATCTGAGGATTTTGTGACTCCCTTAGAAAAGCCTACGTATTGATTGAGAATCCACAGGATTGTTCGAGGATATTAGAATACGCTAAGCAAAAGTGCTTTAGCTTTTATGTCAGTGAATTGGTCATGTGATTGAATGAGTTTAGGCTCCCTTATAATAGCCTTTATTGCCTACGACCGAGTTGTGTGTGTGGATTAGGATATCCCTCTGGTTGGTATCTGTAGGCAGTTTGTCACACTTGTGTGAACACTTATGTGTTGGTTTAGATAACAGTAAGATGATCTGTGTAGGTACCCTTGCATTTTATATTTGCGGGTATGTGTGTCTAGATCTTTGTGATCTGTTAGAGCACATAGCTTGTGTCCTTGTACTAGATGTTCATGATTATAGTATTTGATGATTATATTCTCCTGTTTGGATTGTAAGAACCCTGTTGAGATTAAGGCATTCATAGCCTGATTTTCTATGATGTTAGGTCCACTAATTGTGTACCTTGTTGATTGGTATTGTGTATACCTGTGTTATGGTTTTGGGGACCTGTGGGGGAGTGGGTAGTGAAGCCTAAGCCTTCCGACTAGCGATGAGGTGTTCCGTGAGGTCAATCCATGATGAGGTGTTCCGTGGGGGTTGTACAATGGAGATGGCCAAGGCCTTCCCAACATTCGATGAGGTGTCTGTATGGTTGGTCCACGATGAGGTGTTCCGTGGGGATTGTACAATCGAGGTTAGACTCGTCCGTTACTCCAAGGTCCGTTTCTGGAATATGTGTGTGTGTATTTGTACCGTAAAGTTTACGAGTTATGGTATGGGACATAGCTTGTCTACTTTACGATACGTGGGTGTGTGAGTATGTACGCGTAACGTCTACGAGCTATG
>JAULLH010541238.1:0-10786 GCA_035668455.1 Sarracenia alabamensis
TAAATAGATAAAATTATAAGATAATTAAATAAGAAAGAATCCACCTCAGGTTAGAATCAACCTTCGTCTAGTATTCTTGATTCAATTGATTTCCTATTTTATTTAACCTTTAATAAATTCAAATCTTACTGAGACATGACTACTATGGAATTCAAGAAAAATAGATTTACATGCAAACAAGGCATATTCTATCTAAGATCTTGGCACGGACTATCCGGAGCATAATCCGTCTCGTTAATACCATAAAATATCTCATGTTTATAATTAAAATCCCAAATATTAAATAAGACATACCCTATTCAAGATTATAGCATGGCTCGTCTGGAGTACGACCCGTCTTATCCATGGCATAGAATATCTCATATTTAATCTTTGAATAAAATAAAACACACTTATACAACACTCATTTAATACAATCACATAAAGATTAAATGGAATATTAATTAAATTAGATGAATAAGAATTTTCGAACGATCAAATATGTCGTGAAATATAATTATTGCATAACGAATCCATTACAAAAGACTAAAATAAAATAATATAATTAATCTACTCCTAAAATACCAAACTCGGGCTTCATCAGAACCCGGGCTAGAAAAGGACCTTAGCCACCCATGGTCGGGGAGAAACCATCTTTGAGTTGTTGTCGACTAGTATCGGCAGCTCTTCATCGAGGCTCGGACCTTCCAGTATTGGCTTAGAGAGGTCAAAAATGTAATTTTAGAAGAAATGAGGGGTTTTGGTTGTAGGACTCAGATGTCAGAAATGAGGGGGGTCGGGGTCTATTTATAGATTTCTAGAAGTTGGTGTCCTTCTCGGATTAGGACTTAGTGGTCGTGCGTCCGAACGGGAATGGTCATGCGTATGGACGGAAATCGGCGATTGCGTCCTGGCGGAAGTGGTTGTTCGTCATGATGGTGATTGGCGATAACATCCGGACAGCGGTTGAGGAGCGTCCGGACAGAGCTTGTCCTGATCATGATCTTTTTCTTCATTCTTTTTGTCTTGTGTTGTTTAGTTATTTATTTTGTTGCCATTTTAGTGTAGTTTTGCATTTTGTCTCTAAAACTTGTCTAAACACAAAAAAATCTACAAAAACACAATATTAAATAATAGGTGTAGGCAGTGTGACCGGATTCAACGTGGTGGCGTGAGTGACCAAGGTGTGAATCCTGTCGTTGAAGAGGTGTTGGTGGTGTGGGGTTGCGTGAGCTGGTGCTATGGTCGATGGGGAGTCAAGTGTAGGTTCAACGTAATAATGGGAAGGGCAGTGTGGTGTGCGTATAATAATGGGAGGGGCAGTGCGGTGGCCAGTCAATGTGGCGGGGGTGGAGGTGGTAGTGTCGGATGAATGCCTAGAGCCTCCATCATCTGCCACATATATTCCGACTAGGTATCCATCCGGTCAATAATCGCGTCGTAGTCACGGAGGGTAAAAACCCACGGTACTTTCGGTGCATTGACGGGTACGTAAATAGATGGGCCGGTGGTGGTAGAGGTGCCAGCATGTGAGGTGCGTGTGTGTGTGTGGTAGGGTAGGTCAGGGTTGTCCTCCTGGACTGGCTAGTTGCCGGCTTGTTCGGACCGCTTGTTGAGTAAGTTGACACTCTTGGTGCAGTTGTCGTGGAGGTAGATGGTAGTTTGGGGTTCGATGGGCTTGGTGGGTGAAAAAAAGAAGGGGATGGGTTAGGTGTTTGTTTGGAGGTGGATGTAGTTGTGTATGATGTTGGCGAAGGGTAGGCATTGGTTTCTTCGACTCTCGATGACCTACCGCATTTGGTCAACCATCATCTTGGGGATAAAGAGCTAGCAGTTGCGGTATAGAGTATAAAGGGCACGGAGTTGCTCATTGTGGTGCTCGTCTTTGTGAGTGGTGGGGAAGGCGTTGGCCTTCAGCACGGTGTCAGCGAACCACTGTTGGCCAGTTCTCTATGATAGGCAATGGCGAGCCCAGGTGGTGAGCTTCCTTTAGAGATGATTCGTGCCATCTCCTGATGGGTGAGGGTGTCGGGGATCGATTCCCATTCATCGTTGTCAATGTCATCCTCGATGCCAAAGATGTTGAGGACGTGAGTGATGAGGTGAGGGTCGATCTCAATGTCGTAGCCGTCAATGTGGGTGGTGAGGTACTCCACCCGGCTGTTCTAGTCATCGGTTCTGTAGGCTCGATGCATGTTCTGATAAAAGAGATAGACGAGGCGAGGGACCGATGCATCAAATGGACCGAAGAGGCCTCCAAGGCGGCTGACGTCCAGGAGGTCGATGCCCTTTTAAGTGTAGGGGAAAGTGGCTAAGAAGGAGTCCCCCATAGGAAAATGCATCATGTGGTGCAGGGGGTTCGTGAGCCAGAGTCCGGTAGGGATCGTGGTGTACTCCCTTGTCAGAGGTTGGGGACCTCAGCTTCGTTGGGAGGCTCCTCTTGCAGGTAGGTTGAGACGGTGTCTCTGACCAGGTCGAGATGCCATTGCATGTTTGAGAGGTTGAAGTTTTGGAGGAGAGGAGCATATGAGAGTTTGAGAGGGGTGAGGTGAGAATGGGGTTAGGGGAGGGTTTAAAAAGGTGTTTTGAGCATTGGGGAACCGAAGGGGTGTGCCAAATGGATTAGGCAGGTGCGCAGTGTCTGGATGGGCATCCGGACAGAATGTCCCGTCGTGACGCACGTTGAGATGAAATCTTCGTATAAAGTTTTTAAGTTTAGCAAAGGTTCTAAAGTTCGAACGCGCGTCTGGATGGAGTGGTCAATAGGGATGTGCTCCCAGTGCTTTCAAGACGGGCGTCCTGATGGTACATGGGAGTCCAGATAGTAATGGCTTCATTCGGGACTCAAAAGTTTTAATTTTCGTGCCTTTTGAGGCATCGACGCACTAATGGTGTGTCGGTCAACGTCCCGTCAATTGGACTTCCGTCCGGACGGTGGGTGGGCCATCCGGACGGGGTTTCATGGAGTGGTGATGTTTGACAGTTATGTACTGGTTGTCGTTTCAAATTCCGTCCTAATGGCATGGTTGCGTTCGAACGGTTGGTGGCAGAGGAATATCAGAAGTTCATTGCGATTTGGTTGTTGAGATTTTGGATTTCTTGTAGTATATCCTCAATCTGATCTTCGGATTTATTAGGCAGGTAGCTCAAGGCATTACGGCTAGATACGTTAGTAAGGTCATGGAGAGGAGTCTCAACCCATCCAGTGGGCTTACTCATCCCTATATTGACCACCTTGGAGATATGTTTGCCTCTAGCGCAGTAATACACCTTAAAACATGTGTTGTAGTGATCTACTGGCTCACAACGACTTTTTTTTAAGGCAACATCTACAGAATCATTATCTCTTCACTGTATGTTTCAAGGTATAGAAACTTCTACCTTGACACGATTCTTACTGGCCAGAACTGGGCACACGATCCATTTTACCTCAGCGTGCGAAGAAGACAACTCAGCTTAAGAGAGTTATTAAACGTCTTCGGACCGAGAAATTTAAATTTTTTTCGAGATTTTACCTTTTCTCACTCCCCCCTAACTTGAACATAGCAATGTCCTCATTGGTGGAGTATTCTTCATCATATGGAATACCTTTGGGTTCCCTCCCACACAGGGTTAAGTCTAACGTCTTCAGCCAGACTTAGCCAGTCGACTACTCGACTGGTGGGGTTGGGTTTGAGAGATTTATGGACTCGATTGCGGTGTCTACTGATATGCCTTCTATATAAGGTTTAAGCCTTTGCCCATTGATTTGCAAGAAATTTCCAATTCGAGGGTTAAGTAGCTGGAAGGCCCCATGAAGATAGACGCGAGTCACCACGTATAGGCCTTCCCATCGAGATTGTAGTTTGTTAGGGAATAATCATAGCTTGGCGTTAAATAGCCATTCTTTTTGGTTGGGCACGAATGTTTTTCTATGGATGTGTTTATCATGGAAAGCTTTCATTCTTGCCTTGTAGATTTAGGCATTATCGTACGCCTCGTTACGAAGTTCCTCTAGCTCACTGAGCTATAGTCATCGGTGGTTGCCGGCATTTGGCGTGTCGAAATTGAATGTTTTGATTGTCCAATATGCTCGATGTTATAACTCGACTGGCAGATGGCACAATTTACCAAAGACTAGACCATATGGGGACATTCCTATTGGGGTTTCGTAAGCAGTTTAATATGCCCAAAGGGCGTCATCTAACTATTCGGACTAATCTTTTCTATCATGGCGGACGATTTTTGACAAGATATTTTTGATTTCCCTATTTGATACCTCGACTTGGCCACTGGTTTACGGATGATACGGGGTGGCTACCTTGTGTTGAATCGAATAACATCGGAGTAGGGACGTAAAATAATTTTTCATGAAGTGCGTACCGTCGTCGGTGATGATTGCTCGTGGAAAGGAAAATCGAGAAAATATATTACTATGTAGAAATTTGATTTCCACTTTATGGTCATTCGACTAAGTGACCATGGCTTCGACCCATTTGGATACGTAGTCGACTGCTACTAAAATGTATTCACATCCAAAGGATGGAGGAAAGGGTCCCATAAAATCAATGCCTAAAACATCGAAGATTTTGACATTAAGGATAGGGTTTAAGGGCATCATATCCTTAGCGGTCATTGTGCCTATCAGTTGGCATCGTAGGCATCTTTTACTGTAGTCGTGGTCGTCTTTGAATAATGATGGCCAGTAGAATCCGCTTTGAAGTACTTTGGCTACAGTTTTCTTGCCACTAAAGTGTCCACCACAAGCTAACGAGTGACAGAACTTGAGAATGCTATTCACTTCCTCTTCAAGGATGCATCGTCTTATTACTTGGCCTAAGCAGTATTTAAAAAGCTCCGGCTCTTCCCAGAAGTAGTATCTGACTTGTGAGAAGAACCGGTCCTTTTGTTGCTTTGACCAGCCATTAGGAATGTGACCCACCGTCAAATAGTTTACTATGTTTGCGAACCATGGAGGTTAGATGGTGGTGACCATGAAAAGTTGCTCATCGAGAAACGAGTCTCGTACTGGTACGTGGTCACTAGAAGATTGGACTAGGAGTCGAGAGAGATAAACGGCTACTAAATTGTTGGTACCCTTCTTGTCACCGATTTCAAGATCAAATTCTTGTAGAAGTAATATTCAGCGAATCAAGCGGGGCTCTGTGTCTTTATTGTCCAAAAGGTGTCGAATGGTAGCATGGTCAGTGTAGATAATGACTTTGAATCCTAGTAGGTACGATCTAAATTTATCCAATAGAAAAACCACTATCAGTAGTTCTTTCTCGGTAGTTGTGTAATTTAGTTGAGCATCGTTAAGAGTCTTAATGGCTTAGTAATTCCATGTGGGACTTTGTTCTCACTTTGTCCTAAGACAGCTCCCATGGCGTAATCAGAGGCGTCACACATGATTTCGAATGGTATAGCCCAATTCGGTGACTGCATGATCGGTGCTGTAGATAGAGCATCTCGGAGTTGTTCGAAGGCACGCAAGCAATGATCATCAAAGTTAAATGTAGCATCTTTAGCGAGAAGATTGCACAAGGGCTTTGGAAGTTTTGAGAAATCTTTAATGAATCATCTATAAAAACCAGCGTGTCCTAGGAATGATCTGATCTATCTCACAGTTGTGGGTGGTGGCAATTTGGAGATGAGATTTACTTTGGCTTTGTCTACTTCTATTATGTGTTTAGAGACTATGTGTCCCAACACGATCCCATGTTGGACCATGAAGTGACTTTTCTCCCAGCTAAGCACCAGATTTATCTCTTAGCACCGTTTAAGTACTAATGTTAAGTTTGAGAGACAGTCTTCGAACGAGGATCCGAACACGGAGAAGTCGTTGACGTCCATGAATACTTCAAATAATTTTTTCACTATGTCAGAGAGAATGGACATCATACACCTTTGGAACGTGGCAGGTGCATTATAGAGCCCAAAAGGCATACGCCTATAGGCGAATGTACCAAAGGAGCAGGTGAAGGTTGTCTTCTCTTAGTCCTCGGGATATTCGGGTACCTGGTTATAGCCGGAGTAGCCATCCAAGAAGTAGTAGTAGCATTGTCCTGTGAAATGCTCTAAGATTTGGTCAATGAAAGAAAAAGGAAAATGATCTTTCCTTGTCATGGCGTTTATCTTATGGTAGTCGATACAAACTCGCCATCCAGTGATTGTGCAAGTGGGGATAGATTCTCCTTTGTCATTAAGTACCACGGTGAGCCCTGATTTTTTCGGTACAACTTGTGTTAGGCTCACCCACTTATTGTCGGAGATGGGATATATATAACCTGCATATAGTAGTTTGGCTACTTCCTGTTTCACTACCTCTTTCATGTTAGGATTTAATATCTGTTGCATTTCTCGGGTAGGCTTAGCATCCTCCTCACAGTGGATGTGGTGCATGCAAACAGAGGGGTAAGTCAGCCATTGTCCACCCTATAGCTCCCTTGTGCGCTTTAAGGACCTCGGTCAATTGCTTTCTTGTGAAGGCATTCAGTCGGATGCAATAATGACTGGCAAGATACTGTTGGGTCCAAGGAAGATGTACTTGAGTGAGCTTAGAAGGGACTTCAGTTGAGGTGCATGAGGGGCTTCTAGGGATAGGATGGCTTGTATAGGTGAGAGTCGGGCTAGTTCTTCAAATCGAGACACCCATGGAGGCCTGTCTATGTAATCTGCCATTTCAAGCTCGGTATTGGATTCGTTAATAGTGGGATTAAGTTCTAAAAAGTCTTCCTCAAAATAAGCCGTTTTGAGAGAAGGGCTTGTTGTGTTGCTTCATCAATTTTGTCAATTGCAAAGCAATCGACCTCCATTACTGGGTGATGGGGGCATAGAACACATTAAGCCTTAGCTTCATATTACCAAAAGAAACGTCCATTATTCCAGTTCGGCAATTGATGCAAGCATTAGCTGTGACCAAAAAGGGGCATCCAAGGATTACAGGCGTTTGTCTTCTTGTGTTGGTATCGGGTTCGATGCCTACTACTATAAAGTCAACGAGGAAGAGAAATTTGTCAACTTTGACTAGCACGTCTTCGATAATACTTCAGGGAACCTTAATGACCTATCTGCTAACTAAAGGGTGACAGGGGTTGTTTTAGTTCTCCCAGTCCAAATTATTCGTACACGGAGTACGGTAAGAGGTTAGCACTAGCTCCTAAGTCCAATAGTGCTCGGTCGATATGATGTTCGCCAATTACACACGAGATTGTTTGTATCCCTGGGTGTTTCAACTTTGGGACCAAGTCATATCTTAGGACTGAGCTGACGTGTTCGGTTAATAGCACTTTCTTGGGGATGCTTGTCTTTGTCTTATGCTTCTGTGTGCATGGATCTTTGAAGAACTTTGCATAAGATGGGACTTATTGGATTGCGTCAAGAAGGGGAAGGTTAATCTTGACTTGTTTAAATAATTCAAACACGTCAGTCATTGATGGTCCTTTCTTGCGCTGGGGAGATAATTAGGGATTTAGGCACAAAGGAAATGATGCATTGGGTTCCTTAGGAGTAATTGGAGGGGCCATCACTAACTCCTCGAATGCATCTTTAGATGGTGGTGCTGTAGCAACAGGTGTTGGCTAAGTAGGTGTGGACTGGGTAGTGTTAGAGTCATCAGACTCTTCTACTGTTGTTGGTTGTGGTGTTGGCTGAGGGTCTCTTGGTAACGGTTGGGGGTTTAGCTCTTTTCCACTCCTCAAAGTCATGACAACCTTTTCTTGCTCTTGATATACACCACTGCTACAAGGGTTTCTGTCAATGACGTATTAGCCTTTGGGATTTTCCACAGGCTGACTTGGCAGTTTGCCGTCCTCTCGGTGGTTAAGCGCGGTAGCTATTTGTCCCACTTAGATTTCTAGCTTAGCGATGGACTGAGAGTGTGAACTCAAGAGTTGAGTTTTCACATCTAAGTCCTTCAGGGCTTTTAGCATGGTTCCCTTAAAGCCTGAGGCTCGAGGGGCTGGAGCAGGTGATTGTTGTGGGGGACTATAAGCCTGTTAGTTGTAAGAGTAATAAGAGGGCTTAGGTGCCTGAGTTTGTTGTGGTGGTCCAGCTGTTTGTTGATTCCTCCACCCAAAATTCGAGTGGTTTCTCCAGTTAGGGTTATATGTGTTGGAGTAAGGGTTTTTGCCTGGCCGAGAGAGTCCTTGAGCAACGTTGACTTACTCTTAGACGAAATCATGGAATTGATCAGCAGCGGGACACTCGGTGACAAAGTGTGCAGGGCTTGCACACAAGACGTAGACATCTTACATGATCTATGGGGGTGTTTGAGCTACGGGTAGACCGTTAGAGAGTAATTTGTCAAGCTTCTAGGTGAGAGACTTTACTTGGTTTGAAAGATCATCGTTTTGTATTACCTCAGAAAATCCTCTGGTCTTTGAAGTTGTCAAATTGTCAATGCGTGAGACCCATGCTTGGTGTTGTGAGTTTTCACTCAACTTTTCTAGATGGGCCCAGGCATCTATCTCATTATTCATCATGAATGCACCGCCGCATGAGGCGTCGATGTATTGGCGATACTGCAGGAGCAGACCTTCATAGAAATTCTGTACTAACTTCCATTTCAAGACTTGATGGTGGGGACAACTTCTTATAAGCTCCTTAAGTCTCTCCCAGGTTTCATGAAACGTCTCGTCTTCCAATTGAGTGAAGCTCGTAATGGCTCAGCAGATCTGATTGGTCTTACCTATGGAGAATAACTTACGAAGGAAGTCTTACTGAAGTTTTGCCCAAGTTCTTATAATGTTAGGTTCCAGAGACTTGAGCTAGTGCTTGGCCTTATCTGGAAGAGAGAATGGAAACAACTTATGGTATTTGGCTTCATCAGGCAAACTGTTATTCCTTATAGTTGAGCAAATCTCGAGGAATTCATCAATGTGTTTGTACACTCCATCACTACTAAGCCCATGAAACTGGGGTAGCAGTTGCAACAGGTTGGATCTTATCTTATAGTTGCGGACTCTAATATTGGGTGGCGCGATGCAGGTGACAGACTCATAGGTTGTTGGAATATTGTATTCCATCAATGCCCTGAGTGGCACATCAGCTTGGTTTGGTTGCTCGTCCAGCTGATTACCGGCGGGGTTAGCGTTTCGATCTTCATCCATGATGGGTGTGTGCAGAAGTGTGGGAAATCGGGGGAAAAGGGATGATCTTGTGATTGCATGGTTTAGTTTACAGGTGCATTTAATTTCAGGATCAATAGGTATTAGGTCGTTATACAGGGAGCGACGAACAAGCATATACTATTGGAACCGAACGGGAATGTAAACAGGGAGCGACGAGCAGCAAAAGAGACTTTCCTTCTAATGGTGTGGCATCCGAACGGGAATGTAATGGCGTCCGGACGGTGTTCTGTCCTAAGTGTCCGGACGGTAAGAACAGCGTCCGGACGGAAGGTGGTGATATGATTTGTTAACGATTTTCTATTTTTAAATAGAAAAGTTAAAAATCTGAAAATCAAAAAAGAAAAAATAATAATAAATCATTAAATAAAATATTTTTCAAATTAAATAAAAATATTGTTGTATATTTACCGGCAACGATGCCAAAAACTGATGTGTGTCGTTACCACTATCAAGTTTATCACCAAGATTGACACTAACTGGTAGTTAGTAGTGAGTCAGGATCGATCCCATGAGTAATATAGACAAATCTAATTATTTAATTGTCAAAAAGTATTTTTATTTAAAAGAATCTTAGATTTTATATTTAAAAAGAATATTTCATAATTCTACTTCAAGTTAAATTAAACTAAGTAAATAGATAAAATTATAAGATAATTAAATGAGAAAGAATTTACCTCATGTTAGAATCCACATTCATTTAGTTTTCTAGTTTTGATTAACTTCTTATTTACTTTAGCCTTTAATAGATTCAAATCCTAATGTGATATGACTAGTATGGAATTCAAAAATAATAGATTTACATGCAAACACGACATATTTTATCTAAGATTTTGGCACAGACTATCCGGAGCATAATCCGTCTCATCAATAACATAAAATATCTCATGTTAACAATTAAAATCCCGGATATTAAATAAGGCATACCCTATCTAAGATTATAACACGGCTCATCTGGAGTACGACTCGTCTTATCCATGGCATAGAATATCTCATATTTAATATTCAAATAAAATAAAGCACAGTTATGCAACACTAATTTAATTCAATCACAGAAAGATTAAATGTGATATACATTAAACTAGAGAAATAAGAATTTTCCAACGATCAAATATGTCGTGAAATATAATTGTTGCATAACGAATCCATTACAAAAGGATAAAATAAAATAATAAAATAAATCTACTCCTAAAATACCAAACTCGGGCTTCATCAAAACCCGGTGCAGAAAATGACCTTAACCACGCATGGTCGGGGTAGAAACCATCTTCGAGTTGTTGTCGACTAGTATCGGCAGCTTCTCGTCAAGGCTCGGACCTTCCAGTACTGGCTTAGAGGGGTCAGAAATGTAATTTTAGAAAAAATGAGGGGTTCTGGTCGGAGGACCCTGATATCAGAAATGAGGGGGATCGAGGTCTATTTATAGATTTCTAGAAGTTGGAGTCCTTCTCGGATTAGGACTTGGTGGACGTGCGTACGTCCAAACGGAAGTGAAAGGTCGTGCGTCCAAACGGAAGTGGGCAATTGCGTCCCGACGGAAATGGCCGTTCGTCGCGATGGTGATGGGCGATAGCGTCTGGACGGAGGCTAAGGAGCATCCGGATGGAGCTTGTCTTGGTCATGATCTTTTTTTGCATTTTTGGTCTTGTGTTGTTTAGTTGCTTGTTTTGTTGCCATTTTAGTGTAGTTTTGCATTTTTA
>JAULLH010541456.1:0-10783 GCA_035668455.1 Sarracenia alabamensis
AATTGATCATCCTATTGATCCCGCTCAATACACTCCAAGTGTACTAACACATCGAGCTCAAACATCAAATTCCAAGATCAGAATTCGATCCATTCGACCTAACCAAGATCAAGTAGTATAACGATGTGCTACAACCGTACTAATGGATAGTCCGGGTCCTTTGCGGTTGTGGGCCCACTTGTATATTTGTTAGCACCTTTGACTCGATATTCCCCGCTTGATGCTACAAGTTAAATACTGAACAAAATACATGGACAGTGCATACATACATCATACAAATAAGAAATATGAAACTGAATATGCATATCATCTCAATCGATTCTCATTAATATTCCAGGGACCCCGGATAATAAAATACATAAAAGCATGGCTTTTAAGTATACTATCCCAACAAGGAGTTGTAACAAGTTTGGTCTTATTTCATAGTTGTCGTGCCCAGTGTTGGGGGGTGCTATGCAGGTTGCAGATTCGTACGTCGTTGGAATGTAATATTCTATTAATGCCTTGAGTTGTGGATCTGCTTGTTCAGTTTGTTCATTTTGCTGATTTCCAGCAACATTAGCGTTGTGACTTTCAGCCATGATGGATGAGTGTCATGGTGCGGGAGATCGAGGGAAAGGATGTTCTTGTGAGTGTTCTGTTGACTCTACGAATGCGTTCAATTTCCGAGTCAATTGGTCTCAGGTCACTATATAGTGATCGGCGACCAAGCATTTACTAATTTATACCAGAAAAAGAATGCAAAAGTGACTACTAAGGGATAAGAGTCCGGATGGACAACAGTGGCGTCCGCACGAGACTGACAGAGAAGGGTCTGGACAGAAAAAGTCGCATCCGGATGGATAACGGTGATCTGATTTTTGTACAATTTTCTATTTTTCAATAGAAAAATCAAAATATGAAAATCAGAGAGCAAAAAGAAAAATAAAAATATTTTTAAATTGAATAATGGGATAAAAGAGGGTTTTACCGTATTTTCCCTGGCAACGGCACCAAAAAATGGTCAGTATGTCGTTCCACTAACAGTTTATACCAAAATCCTCACTAACAAGTAGCTAGTGATGTGTCCAGATTGTTCCCATGAGAAAAATAGGTAGTTCGTTAAAATATCCCAGTTTTTATCCAATTATAAAATATTAAAAAAAGATTTTGGATATTTATCTTTAAAAAGTCTAACTAATTATCTACCTCTATTTCTAATTATACGAAGCTAATAGATAAGATTAAAGATAATGAGAAAGAGTCTACCTCAGGTTAGAATTCACCTTTGTTTGGTTTTCTAGTTTTAATTAACTTCTTATTTTATTTAGCCTTCAATAGATTCAAATCTTACTGTGACATGACCAGTATGGAATTCAAGAAAGAGAGGTTTACATGCAAATATGGTATATCTTATCTATGATATTGACACGGCTTATCCGGAGCATAACCCGTCTCATCCATAGCATAAAATATCACATGTAAAAAATTGAAATCCCTGAATATTAAATAAGGCATACCATATCCAAGATTATAGCATGACTCGTCCAGAGTACGACCCGTCTTATCCATGGTATATCATATCTCATATTTAATCTTCGAATAACAATAAGCACAGTTATGCAGCACTCATTTAATACAATCACATGAATATTAAATGGAATATTAATTAAATTTAGAGAAATAAGAATTGTCCAATGATCAAATATGTCGTGGAATATAGTTATTGTATAACTAAACCATTACAAAAGGCTGAAATAAAATAATGAAATTAATCTACTCCTAAATTACCAAACTCGGGCTTCATCTGAACCCGGTGTAGAAAAGTACTTAGCCACGTATGGCCGGGACAGAAACCATATTCGAGTAGTTATCGGTTAGCCTCGACAGCTCCTCGTCAAGGCTCGGACCTTCCAGAGCTGGCTGAGTAGGGGCAGAAGAGTAATTAGAGAGAAGAAGAGATGTTTTGGTATGAGGACTTGGATGCCAGAAATGAGGGGGGTAGGGTCATATCTATAGATTTCAGAAAGTGCAAGTCCTTCTAGGATTAGGACTTGTTGGCACGGCAAGTCTGGACAAAATCGGCCAGTCAAGATGAAAACGACGACTTGAGTCCGAACGGTTTTGGAAACTTTGGACGGTTTCGGCAAAGGAAGTCATGACTGGTGACGGCCGTGAGTCGCGACGGTGTTGGCGACGAGTGTCCGGATGGAAATGTTGAGTCCAGAATGCTTGTGCTGGTTTTGGTCTTTTTTTTTTCAATTTTCGTCTCGTGTTGTTTTTTTTGCTTGTTTTAACGCTGTTTTGGTGTAGTTTTAAGTTTCTTCTCCAAATCATGTCTAAACACAAAACACTACAAAAACACGATATTAAATCACATTTCGGGTCCTAACCTAGTGTAAATAGTGGGATTAAATCGTCACTTTTGAGTTCCGATCAGTAGAATGTCTGTTGAATAGGGAGTTGATATATGTTGCCTGTCATATATATCCTTGGGTTGGCGGTTATTGCTACATTACTTGTTATGTAGGGAGTTGATGTATTACATGTTATATATCCTCGGGTGATGGTTGCTACATTATCTGTTATGTAGGGATTTGATATATTACCTATTATATATATCATTGCATGTCTCGGTGAGATGGGTAGCTTTCATGCCTTTCCGGACTTGACATCTTTATGCCTCATGGTTGTACACGCTCGGCACGAGTATCCATCATCAAGGGGCTATAGCAAGTATAGTTACCCTCCGGTCTTGTAAAGGACCGCATGTTAGGTAATCATTTGACTTGTTATAGGCATGGTTGATGTCGATTGGCTTTCATGCCTATTATCCATCTTCACGGGGGCTATCATAAGTATGGTTTCCCTCCGCTCCCTCGGCAGATCACTGATTACGTAATCATTGGACTTGTTATAGGCATGGTAGATGTCGATTGGCTTTCATGCCAGATCTGGAAGTGGACATCCCAAAGTCAGGAGGGTACATTCTGAGATCAGGGGGTATCTTGATGTTTTGTTGTTGCTACTAACGTATATGCGGTTGATATCTTGTGTTTAGATATGGTTGTGCTATATGCATCGATATCTGGGTAAGGTATCGAGTTGGTTGGGTAGAACATATTCTGTTGTGTTCTTACGTTATGATAGCTGTTATCATGTTATTGGTTCTTGTATCCGGTGGGTGGGTACAATGTATATAGGATAATACTGTTATGTATATCCGGTGGTTGGTGTTTGATATCATGTACGTATATCATGTATTGCTTATGCTTAAGATTTATTGCTTAGTTTGGTGTACAAGCGGTAGGCTTAGTCCTGTTTATTTATACGTGTTGTATAAATTATTTATATCTTTCTTATAGATATGGTTTGGCATGGATGTTGCAAGTTGTTGGGTATTCGATGTTTGAATATCCAATAAATTGCTTAAGTTTGGACCAGTCGCTTAGACTTGGGTTATTTGCTTATACTTGTTGTATAAGGTGTGATGTGCTGGTAATTTTCACCACTATAAGTCAAATCGATAGAGATACCCGGATTATGACTCTAGAAAGACACGTCTATTTCATTGTCATATTTATCAAGATAGAAGTTATACCTTCAAGAGGTCCGACCAATGAAGACCCGTCCGACCCACCTGGATATATGATCGATACACCAGGCCCACAGTCTGCTTATGGGCCGAGCCTAGTATTGCACGTTCGGGCCCCTTTGGCTATATAGGCCAATTGTCGACCTACCTGATTCATTCAGATCGTATGCCCCGGGCTATACGCTAAGTACCCGGGCTGTACGCCAAGTATCCGAGCTATACGCCGAATGTCAGAGTCAAATGCTAAGTATCTAACCGAGGAACTGAGCAATATATGGTTCACCCGGATCTCCAATCCGATTGGAGACCCAAGATGGTCTAAAACAACAAAGGAATTATTAATGCTCGATCATATATACCGAATGTCAATACCCGAGAAATTGTATCAACTTGATTCCTCAACCGTTTGTGTGAAACAGATTCTTTGATCGGCATCTTCCAGTTCCGCACTTCCGTATCTTACGCAGCAAGTCACGTAATAACGGGCAATCATAACAGGGAACAGTGATCCGACCGATCTCCAATGACAGAACAACATGTGTAAAGGTTCTACAGAAGGCAATAAATGGGAATTAATGTTTTCCCCTGCCAGCATCAGTAGTCACGTGAGGAGTCCATATCCTGACATTTGATCCAAAGGACCTTAGCCCATCCCAGGAAGAACTTCATCTGAAGGGCCACGTATCGGCCTACCTGACCACGGTGTTTTTTTTTGTGTGTTTAAAATATGAAATTTTACCTTTTAATACATTTGATGTTGACCGATCAGACTAAGTATATAAGCCCCAAGAAGCCTTTGAATCAGGTATCTTCTAACACAATTTCGATATACAAAATCAGATATATACACTGTTCATTTTCTCTCCTCATTCTCTCTAGATTCCAATACTTTACAATCTACTTTGTCTCCTCATACCAATACAAATTTAAGCATCAGAGAGGGTACTCCGGGACGCCGGCACCCTGTCCTAATCTGTTCGCTACCCGTATCTAACCGAGTAACCGAGCAATATATGGTTCACCAGGATCTCCAATCCGATCGGAGACCCAAGCTGGTCTAAAATAGCAAAGGAATTATTAACGCTCGATCATATAGACCGAACGTCAATACCTGAGCAATCGTATCAACTTGGTTCCTCAACCGTTTGTGCGAAACAAATTCATTGATCGGCATCTTTCAGTTCAGCACTTCCGTATCTTACGCAGGAAGTCACATAGTAACGGGTAATTATAACAGGGAACAGTGATCCTACCGATCTCTAATCACAGAACAACACGTGTAAAGGTTCTGCAGAAGGAAATAAATGGGGGTTAATGTTTTCCCCTACCAGCATCAGTAGTCACATAAGGAGTCCATATCCAGACATTTGATCTAAGGGACCTCAGCCCACTCAGAAAGACCTTCATCTGAGGGGCCACGTATCGGCCTACCGGACCATGTGTTGGCCCATCTGATTAAGTATATAAGCCCCAAAAAGCCTTTGAATCAAGTATCTTCTAACACAATTTCGATATACAAAATCAGACATATACACTGTTCATTTTCTCTCCTCCTTCTCTCTAGATTTCAACAATTTACAATCTAATTTGTCTCCTCATACCAATACTAATTTAAGCCTCGGAGAGGGTACGCCGGGACGCCGGCACCCTGTCCTAATCTGTTCGCTACCCGTTTCAGACCCGAAGAAATCCACAATACCCATTGATCACCGGTTCGGAACCCGATGGAATCATAACGCTATCAGTTGGCGTCGTCTGTGGGAACACTTTCATAAATTTATTGATAGTATTGGTTTCCTGACAGGGACTGCCCGAGCCAGTTTAATGGGAAGTCGAGACAATTTATTAACTCAACCCACTGAGAGTCCACGCGAATTTACGTCTTATACATCGCAGCAACCGCCAGCATCAAATCAACTGTTAGCTGACTCCATTTTCCATCTTATTAATCACAACCAAGACCTCCTCCGCCAGGTCAGGGAACGAGCTGAACGTGAATTTCTTTCTGACAGTAGCGGTCAACCCCAAACTAGCCACAATCGGGGCAACACAAGGAGGGTTCGCACGAAGTTCATACGATAACAGAGGAGATTAATAGCAGATCTAACAGGAGATTTCAGGCGTGCTCGATCAAGCGCGGTGATGAGCAAAGAGAAAGAGCTCGAAACGCGTATGCCGGGGAGCACAACGGTGAGCTGTTGGGTTTTTCAAAGATACAGAAGCGTTTTTAATAAAAATACGAGTTGCGGTTATTTTTCATGAAACTTTACATGCTAATCTATGTGGGACAGAAATGATACCTGCGTGTGAATGTCGAAATTCACAACCAAAGATCCACGTCGCGTTTGAGACGACCCTGGGACCTTCTCACGTATGACCCGCGCACGTATTCACCTCCGGTGTGTGGGCACAGATCCGAGATGAACTCCAAGGCTTCAAACACACAACAATTCTCTCCCAAAACTTGAAGAAGCAGAGAGAAGGGAGAGAGAGGGGCGGCGGCTAAGTGTTATATCACCCTTAGGGTTATTTTCAATCTTATATTATGTATATATATGACCTTCTAATTAATTAGAGAAATTAATTAATTAATCTCCATTAATTAATTAGAATATATATATATATATATATATATATATACATACAAAATATATGTATCTAAATAAATCCTAATTAGGGTTTCTAGAGAATCATGATTATCTTCCAAGATTATCTTATATTCTCTAAAAATAATGAATATATATATTCCATACAAAATAATAGGAAACAAGATCACCGTTAATCCCTAAAATAAAGCAAGATATATATCCATCCATACCCCCTAGGGCCGGCCATGATTAATTAGAGAGACCAATATTATTTTATTTATATTCTAATATATATCAATATATAAGAATATCCTTAAGTGTATATATTAATACCAAAAGGTAAAAATAAATATACACTTACTTAAAATAATATTTCTCCTTTAATAATTAGGGCCAACCACTCATGGGTAAACCCTAAAATATCCTTTGCCAATAATGCCCCTATCCATTTAATTTAATACGTCGAACGTCCGCGGCGAAAAACCGACGATCTAATTAAATCAAATAAAACCTGAAGCCAACCGAAAAACCACGTGCATAAAATGGGCTACGTGAGGAATCACGAGGAAGTATAGGACTCGGGCTAATCGCACGAGAATTCCGGATAATGTAACTAAAGCCCCGAGTTAGTCCATTCTCGCACGAACCAGTACTTATTCCACTAAAGGCCCTGGCTGAACTCCCGACCCTAAACATGAATTATGTCTCGAGTTTACAATTACCAAATGCACTGCCATCTCCCCACGTTTAACATATGGATTCCCAATAATCGAATTAGGTTACAGACAACCCGGTTCGAAAATCATCTTATCTTCGCAACCGCCCCGCTTAACTTATGGATATGCCGGATCGTATGATCCACTGCGCAGATTTGGCATAACCAAACTTATAAGCACGCACACGAGGGAGAACTCCTCAACCTGTATTATATCAGACGTGGTGTCTGTCAGATGATTGACAACCATCGAACGACTAATGCTACTACCCAACCCACTGGTCATATTGATCTCGCCATAGAAATCTCAGCCATTGGTGACTCAAAGTACTGGTCACTACCTAAACATGATTCGTGCAATCACGTCAAGATTAAGAGACCGTGCAATCATTGATAATATAGGATGTAGATCAATTCATATAGTCAGTATAGATTTGATCATCCTATTGATCCCGCTCAATGCACTCCAAGTGCACTAACACATCGAGCTCGAAACTCAAATCCCAAGATCGGGATTCGATCCTATCGACCTAGCCAAGACCAGCTAATATAACGATGTGCTACAACCGTACCAATGGACAGTCCGGGTCCACTGCGGTCGTGAGCCCCTTGTATATCTGTCAGAACCTTTGACCCGATCTTCCCCGCTTCAGGCGACGAGTCAAATACTGGACAGGATATACGGACAAATGTATACATACATCATACAAGAAATAAATATGAATCCTAGTATGCATATTCTCTCAATTGAATCTCATTAATATTTCCGGGATTCCGGATAATACGTAAAAGCATGACTTTTAAGTATATCTATCCCAACAATAATATTGCAAGCCTCATCATTCCCTAAATAAATTTTATCAAAATTCTCATACACTGTGAAAATTCCATGCGTTAGGTGGCATTAAACAAAGTTTACGAGTCTATAATCCAAAAGTTGTTATGACAATTTAATGCACAAACTAAGGTATCATTATCTTCATCACCAGTATAATTAATTGTGTTCTTACCCCCTTAGTTGGTGTTATCTTGCTACATTTTGGTGTTTTGTAATCTTTTTTTAAAGGGTCCATTCTAATCGCAATTGCAATAACGTATGATATTCCATCACTTGCATGAGACTTAGATAATCCTCTTTTAGATATCAATTATTTATTCTCTAAAAGTTGTGAATCCTTATGTTGTTTTTTGGACCTCTACCTTCGGCATCAAAGGCCGAACTAGAAGAATCTTCAATTGAAGTCTTCCTTCGAGGCACTTCTCTAAGAACATAATTGACAACATCTTTCAACTTTAATTTTTTTGAACCTGATCTACACACTACCATAACTAGGTTCTTATAACTTTTGGTATACTAGAGAGCAAAAAAAGTCCCTTCATCTCATCAACGAACTTTATTTTCACTGGTTCCAATTGATTGGTGATCGTATTAAAGTTAGTTAGATGTTCAACAACAACCGTATCATATGTCATCTTAAGAATAAATATCTTATAATCAAATGCACATTATATGATTTTCAAGTGCCTCAAATGACCGAGGGCATGAAACTTAATCCCACGGGCCTTGGGATTTTAAGATCATGTACTTTTCATTCGTGACTTGGCATTTTTTGTCTTCTCCGCAAGGAAAGATATAAGTCCTTTAAGCATAATACATATTTGATTTGCATCATCAAAAAGGCAAAGTTTAAGCAATTGATATAATGGTTTGAACTGTTTAATTAATATTTACTTAAAGTCAAAATATTTTGGATAATTTATTATATTTTTGAAAAAAAAAAGGTTAAAAGAAATATTTTCTCTTATCACAGTGAATAATTAATTTTCAGGTTAAACCTGTGATGTTGTAAGTATATATATATATATATATATATATATATATATATCATTGTTTTATTCAAAATATTCTATAAAACAAAACAAAAACAATTTGTATAAAACAACCCCAGTCGCGAAACCGCGCACTAGGCGCGAAAGCAAAGAGCACTTCGGAAAAACAGAGGGAGGCGACGGGGAAGAAGAGAAAAGAAGAGGAACAAGGAGAGAAGGGGAACAGGAATCGTCGGTGGGCACCTCCAGTGCACGGCCAGACCGCCGACAATGGCAAGTGAAGATGAAGAAATAGAAAAGATGGAGCATCGAAACCACGCCAGAACCACTGCGCTGCTACAGCTCTGACAGTACGATTTTGCTTTAATTGGTTCAATTTTCTCATTTTTCATTGGATCGAGGTAAGATTTTAGACTTATAAATCTTTTTGGTGATATGGATTGAGATTTTTGTCAAAAAAATTTGCTTTGAACTACATTGTGGTCGCCAAACACCCGACGTAAGCCCTTGTTTAAGTTTGAGCTTTTAATCGTGTAATTGGTTATTGAAACACGAAATTGAACCTTGTTATGATTAATCTAGCTTGCTAGAATGATATAGATTTAATCGATTTTGATTTTGGATGAACTAGGGTTTGGATTTGGAACTTGGCAAAACTTTTGCCGAATTAGGATATTTTTGAGAAATTGACATCATTTGTGTGAAATTGGTATAGAGAGTAGCTCACGGTTCGAATTTGACGTGTTTTAGATATTGGAACAATTTTCAAAAAAATTATTGGGTTGATGGAAGTTGAGAAAAACAATGTTTGGAGTCTCTAAACTTATGATTTGTATTGATTAGGTGTTTTGAACCCTAAGGTGAGTTAAAACAACTAAAATATTATTATATCAAATGTTGGATTCGATAACCCATTTGGTTGAGTTTCAGTGTAACCGTATGGCTTACCTTATCCTTGTTAGTGATGATATTGATATATGCGTTGCATTATATTTTACGAATTAGTGTTGATATCTTACTTGTGAGATGGTACTAATCTTTGAAGTTGCTCATAATATGCCTTGGAAGTTTTTTAGATAAGTTGATAACTTATGCTATGCGTGATTGTATCCATATATGAGAAACCCTAGCTTGGGTTTTAAACTTTGACAGCTTTTTCTTCAATGTGTTATGCATAATACCATGTTCTTATACTTGATTGGGTTAAAAGAAAAGTTTGGGTGAGAATGAGCATATGAATCTGGGTGTTTGGAATCAAATGGATAAATTCACAAATGGGTTCATGTGATTAAATGTGTGAGATTGGGATAAGTGGGAATCCAAAATTGATGAAAACATACTTGTGTTGTGTTTAAGCTTGGTTGAAGTAATTGATGGAAATAAATCTTTTTAATTTGATGAACTTGATTACGGCAATTGTGAATCCCCAAGCCAATTCAATCTTATTATTGGTTTGATGAAAATATCAAATGTTTTGTGAGGAAATCTTTATGGTTTGGTGTTTAACAAATTTAAGTTGGCTATGGGATGAGTATGAGAAGGTCGGTCATGCCTTCAAACCTTCGAGTTTGTAAAAGTGTTGCATGGGATTATGAGAAGGTCGGTCAATGCTTTAAACCTTCAGGTTTGTAAAAGTGTTACATCGGATTATAAGAAGGTCGGTCATGCCTTCAAACCTTCGAGTTTTTAAAAGTATTGCTTCGAATTATGAGAAAGTCAGTCATGCCTTCAAACCTTCAGGTTTGTAAAAGTAATCATTGGATTATAAAAAGGTCGACCATGCTTTCAAATCTTCGGGTTTGTAAAAGTGTTGCATCAGATTATGAGGAGGTAGGCCAAGCCATCAAACTTTCGGATTTGTAAAGTCGCTACATTGATTGAGTTTGGATAAAATGATAGTGAACACAAGTTTACAAGTGATTTTAATAAAGTGTAAATTAGGGATAGATACTCCCACTAAAAACTCATTTGGTTTAACTGCTACAACTTTTTTTAATTAGGCTTAACTACTATTTTTTTTAAAATTAATTTATCTGGACTAAAATACCCCTAAACCCTACAAACACACACACACCC